>JASAND010008736.1:0-18098 GCA_030248195.1 Trissonchulus latispiculum
ACTTCTGCCCAAAAATTGAGGGGCATTCAAACAACAAATTGTTTCTCATACAAGGAGCAAGTATTTAATCTCCAGTAAAGCGTCTCTTTTGAACGAAGAAATCCGGGTAGCTTACGAAAACATTTTGGGTATAAAAACAGTTATGATGATGGATCACTCCATTTTTGGCAACCGATAAGACAATCGCAGCCGGTGAAAACGCAAACGCTTCTAATACATCGTCGAAACTAACGTTATCCTTTACCCTACCTTCAGCAAGATTATTGTCTCAGGTGACGCTGCAACCTTTTGCCACCTTATTGGGATGAGATAGAGTGTATGCGCTAAATATTTGGGATTTTAAAAGCAGTCATCTTGAAGGACGACCAAACGTATTCTAAAAGTGTAATCATAGTGAACTTTGCTGCTTGAAAATTTGCTGAGACTTTGAAAGTTTTGAGAAGCAGAACCTCAGTCACCAAATCAGGGATACTTGCAAGCGGAATGGAAATGTGCAAATTTATTAACTAAATGTACAGTAATCTTTACAAAATCAGTTTTTCAGCTTCAGTTCATGTCATTTTAATTTTCAGATTGGGCGTTGTTTCTTCGTCCTCCTTTTCCTCCGCGTCGACCCTGGAACCCCTGGAATTGAGGTCCACCTCCTCTCTGTCGCCGCTCACAGGGAAAGTCTTCCTCGCTCACTCTGAAATAGAAACAGCTCTTGAAACCTAATTTGCATATTCTCTAGTTAATGAATATTAAGGACCTTCAAAACCCAAAACTTTTACTGCTTGTTGTTTGAAACTTTGAAAGATGAAAGTAACCAAATCTATTCTCGGCACTGTCGTAGAAAATACAGAGAGCAAATATCGAAATTATATGCTCTTCTCTCTTGGCTCCGTGGTGCAGTGGTTGCATGCCTAACGGATGCCCGGGAGTTTCGTGGTTCGACAGCCAATGTGGAGCCAAATCTTTACATTTGAATACACTGAACTTCATATGCTCTAAGCTATGTCTAACATTTGATGGAATATGTAATGGCAATTGATGGTGGACCGGAATCTATGACCACATATGTATAAAACTACTATAATCCCAAATGTATACCCTAGGGCGTTTTGTATGCAGAGACAGCCTTCGTTTCTGGACTGTGCATCTTCTGAGCTTTCGCGACACTCTTCGTGAGCAGCTCTGATGTTTTCAAAATCAATTGAGCAGCTGAAATAATGAGACAACAGTTAAAGAAAATTAACAATCTGGCTTATAATAAGTGAGTGATCCCATACTCGCAAAATTCTCGCTAAAGCACATCTTCTTTGCCATCATGTTTGAATGAAATATCGATGTTAGACAAAAACCAGCCAAAAGCAAATCTGAAATTTAAAACGGTCAAACTTTACCCCAACTCTTCAGCACATTGTTGGAGTGGATTTTTTCCAAATCCAAATCCCTTTCCGCCCTTCCCGCCTCCGAATCGGGCTCTGGAAGCGTTTCTCTGATTTCCACCCTCCGTTGGCGGTTCCGGTCGATTTTCTCGACGGCACTCCGACAGACAGCTCTGGTAGTCCCTGTATTCCTGAAAGTAGTAAACATAAATTATTTATATAATGGATTTGATACGAAACTTTGAGATTCTAATTCTGTCGAACAACTATCAAATTTTGGTCAGTCCAACACCGTCTATTAATACTATGTTCATTTTGTTTGTTTACTATCTCTTTAAACTTCTGACTTTTCGTGCTCTTTCTAAGTCTTAGCCCAAAGGTACAATTCACGACATGTGAAGCAGTCGAATGATGAGTTAAACTGGTTGGTCCGTGTACTGTCTTACTGGGGATCGTGTACCCTGAAGAAGCCTTATTCCACTTATCGTAAAGAGCAGAGAGTAGAGTTGCCAATGGAAGGGCTTTCCTTGAGATAAACCACTTTATTATATTCAAATCAAAAACCCCTGGAAGGGTTCGAACCACCGCCGTTCCGCTTGCAAGTCAGACGTGCTTACCACTACACCACCGGGCCACCAGCTAAACTTCCATATCAATCTTTTCTTTGCCTGCTTCCTTTACAATGTAAAACCATTCCGAATATCCAGTTGCCCTACTTAGGAAGTATCAACAGTCACAGTTCGGTATTACCTGTGGGATGTTTTCGTTGTCCGCGAGACCGCGGTTTCCGAAACCTCCGCCGAATCCTCTATTTCTCCCGCGACCGGGACTGCGACGCTTCCGACCGGAGCCAGAACAGCTGAAACACACAGGATTTTTACTTTGGGTGATACTTTGAGAAACAGCTTGAAATTTCTTACAGGGGCTTGCACCAAATAAGTTAAACTTCAGATTATCTTAATCGTCAGCTAATCTCCAGATTAAAAGGAGTTTAAGTTGATCTGAAGTTGATCTTTTATTGACCGTTGCACCAAATACCTTTTGGTTAACAAATTTTATAAGTATTTATAGATATTTATAATTTTATAATTTTATAAAATAAGTTTTGTCACAAAAGAAGTTAAACAAATAGTTTAATTTAAATAGATTAACTTCAGATTAACTAAAGATTAGTTTAACTTTTCTTAATCTGATTTGGTGCAACGAGAAATAGTTTAACATTAGATAATTTAATCTTGAGTTTATCTATTCCAAAGTTAATCGTAAAGATAAGTTAAACTGAAGTTAACCGTAAACTTAATCTTTTTTAGTGCAAACGGGCGTTAGTTTCTTTTTCTTCTTAACTCAACACTTGCACTCAAGTCCAACTGAACCAGCAGACAAGAAAACCTATTCTTGCACAGCTTTTTTCAACGTAGCCCCGTCAGACACGAAAGTTTACTAATTTTGAAAACTAATCCCTAATTCCGAACGCTTCTCTAATGCTGGAATTGTTGAGTCTTTTGGTAGTTTTAACCTTCTATTTGCCCCTCCTAGTCGCCCCTTCTCAGCGAGCAGGTATAAGAGCAGTAATACTGACTTTCACGCCCAGTAAGCTTGAGGACACCAGAGAGTACCTCGCCCTGGATCATGTCTGTTGGCAACGTTAATCCAGAAGTCGTGGATTCGAATCCCACCCAGATCCCGAATTTTTCGGGTCTCAGATGCTGAAGTGACAATTTCGTTTCTTACATACTAGTATCAAACAGGTACTGACTACTCATAGTGAATTTTCTCCAAAATTGGTACCGACATTAGCATATAGGGAAAGTGCATTCTAAAATGGTAATTCAATTTCCCGAGTTGACACAGAAAGCGTGCCATTGCATATATACCGTTTGGAAATGTTCAATATTAATTATCAATCAAAAAGTTTTTGTTTACATGTTGGGATTGCTGAGGAGACACTGATTTAGTTGGTCCTTTTTCTGGGCGAATTCGGATCGCTTCGCTTCTGCCTGGGACCGACACTCACTCAAGGCGGACTGGTAGGAGCCGAGAGTCGATTCACACCTGAAAAAAGCAGGGGTCAGAAACATAAATAGAATTAGGATAAAAAGATGAAATGACAAGAAATATGTAAAATTAAGCTTTAATGTCAGAACTATTTATTTGCTTAATTATATTAATTTATTTTTGATTTTGTTATTATTTTATTTATTGATTGATTCAGAAAGTTCATCAGCTGCAAAATTTTGACGATATCAGCTTTTCAATCAGCTATTAACTTAGGTTTCGATCTAGAGGGCTGATCTGGTACATTTCAAAATATAGAACAAATTTTCAAGTTTCAAGTTGGATTTTTTTCAAAACTTCTGACCAATTTATTCCCAAACATCCTGAAAACGTGGGACTATTTAGATCCCCCAATAAGAGACTTTTCGAATCACTAACTGTTGTTGACATTTCTCCTGCATCTGTTCGCGTTCGCTTCTTTTCGATGAGGAATCTTCTGAAAATTTGGCCTTGAAATCGGCTTGCTTCGCTTCGACACATTGGCTCAAACTACCGCAGGGGCAGTCCTGAAACAGAAAGCAAAAACGCACTCTAAACAATAGAAAAATTATTTGCTTTTAAACGAATATGCTACGAATAGAACAGACTGAATTAGTTGGATGTTTCTGGCCTCACATTTGTGAGACCCTGATTTGAACTCGATACGCTGAATTTATTTCGGTGTGGCAGTGGAAAACATTTAAACCTAACGAAGCAGTATTCTCATACTTTGTTCTTGGCTTTGTACCATTACAGAACACGACGATTGTATAAACATGACGGCAGGTTCTCTCAAGGTTCTCAAGGGAAACACTAAAACTTTGCTCTCTTCCCACTGTTTCTAAGGGAATTTACCTGGGAAAATACTCCGCTTCCCAAAACCAGGATCACAGTTGCGACCAAGAAACTGCTCATGTTTAGGATAAAGCCAAAACACTGAGAGAAGAAACGTTGTGACGGAAAGACGATTTCTGCAGACCATGCCGACTGAAAGTCGGTCCTCCTTTTATACTCCGATCTTCACCCACCACTCAAGAGATAATTTCTGATTTCCTGTTTTTGCAAATAGAAAATTATCCTCGTGAGATGCAAAATTGTAGTCCAGATTTGACATTGTTTGCCATCAAAACATGGCGGAGGCGACACAGATTACTGACTTTTGCGAAGGAGTTTTCGACTACAGTAATATCAAAATTCTAGTTTTGATACCAGTTTTTATGTGAACAAAAATTCGTGCAGCTCGCCTAAAAACTTGTTTCACCATTCATCAAATTTTAGTCCTATATTGCACTTTTTTCACAAGCTATTACATTTTTAAACTTTATTTTCACGGGCATTTGCTTAACAATAAATAATAAACCAGAATAAACTGGAAATTTCCTGCTCCCAAAACAGGTCACGGCATGATAGTTTAAATTTACTTTTATTTATTTTGACAATAAAGCTCTCGCCCATGCAGGCACTCGAAAAAAGGTATAGCATATGCTATCAAATTTAGTAACATTCTAAACTGTAATTGTAACTGTAGTCGTAAGTAGTCGCAGCGCAAATTATACGACTGGACGAGACTCTTCAAATCTAACAGACTTAAGGCGGGGGGGGGCTACGAATTTCACTAAAAGTTCGATGTTGGAAAGTCTTTTGCCACATAATAGTATTAGGTTTGATGTAAAATAGTTTAAAGTTTGAAAGAATTCCATGCAGCATAGCGTCCTGTGGAGCCATCAGAACTTGAAGTTGTCGGTCCAAAGCTCGACATGGCACGTACACAAACTTCGCCTCGCCCTGATCGCTATGGGCAAGGTACGGTACCCAAATTTTCCAGAAATAGTTCTGACATATAGCGCTTTGATATCGTGTAAAATAATCCTTGGATCAATGTATACTTTTCTGTGAGATACGATCAAAGTGCGAAAAATTGGGTGTTGTATGTCTATATGGGTGGAGACTAACGTCTAATGAGCTGTGGTTTACCAAATGAACCCAACTTTGCTCCAATTAATACTCCAAGTGTCTGTCTTAACCTACATATGTAAACATGACGTGATTTCGTTAATCCCTGCGTTCGCAGTGCTAGATTACATTATCGATATTGTCGTTGTAATTTGGTGCCATTTGGAAGATGTGAGGCAATTACTCCAAATTACTGTGGCAGAATCGGCTGAAATGTTGCGCATTACAGGCCAGTGAATGTACCAAGATATGCAGAAAGCAGGTCACTAAACCTCGCTGCAGTGTTTAGAAATGCTAGATTGATTTCTCGAAGTATGGATGGCTATCGCTCCAAAAAGCTCTAAGACAGTTGTAAGCGCATACTGAACGAAGGAAGCGTCATATCGAAAAACGGATTTCATATTCGGATTCAGCAGGTCAAATAACCCCTACAACCACCTTTTCGGCGAAATCGGAGACAAAAATTTTTTTGACCCCATTTTTTTCGCGCTTAGCTTTTCAGGCCTAAAAATAAGGGTTATTTCTTAACAAAAAGTTTGCTAGCACACTAACCAGACAGCGTAAGTCCTCGAAACCTACAGACAGTTTGCCCCTATTAGAGCCTAATATTTGCTAAAAAGCTGGGGTAGGCTAGGGGCTGTCAATTTTATTAGATCGAAAACGGCGCACAGTCACATTGCAACTTTCTGCCAAATTTGAAACTTTGAGCTGTTATAGCTGAAGAAGGAGGCAACGCTCGAAAACCGGCATACTTTTAATATTTAGCACTAGCAGACAACATTTATGGCTGAAAGTTTCAGAATTGGTCAAACCGTTAATCCGCCAGAGCTGAAATAACCTTTTTGAAAAATCCCATTTTTCCAACCAAAATTTGTTCTTTGGCGTCCTGCCAAAAACAGTGTATATGAGATATATTGTTGCCCACCCTAACTTTTTACTTTGATATGTTGGCTAATGTTGGGGGAAAAGTAGCTCTCTCCGACGCAGTGTTGGCATCTGGGATGGGATGGGATTGAAAACTCATCCCATGTGGGATCCGTGGGATTTTGTGGGATCATTTTGCCTTACAATGCCTTCAAACACAGTTTCCATATTTTTGTAAATTTGGCATAAAAATGCCTGGTCAATTTCACGATTGGCCTTCTGATGACTACCAGCAAAGCAAAGCAGGGAGCTCTTTAAGGTGCTGGTATCGCTGTGTGTAAATGTAACCTTACAGGCTCCAATTTTTATGATGAAAGTTGATGAAACTTTCCTAATATGATGCTCTTTAAAACATTGCGGGACCAGTCCCGAATTTTTAGGCGAAAAATAAAAATCTTTGGTTTTTACCACTATTCTCTCAGTTCGTTATAAAAGAGAAGGAGGGATAAATAATTAGCACAGTGATAATACTACTTCCATAAACAAGAGGACTAATTAAGGGTACGTAGTACTAGATGCCTACATGAAATACATCTGATTGGTTGATATAAATGGAAAAAGGTCACCGAAATGAACATTTTTGCTTATCCGACCTTTGAGCTAGCACTTAAGGGGAGTCCATCATAAAATTTTTAGATCACGGATTTCGCACATAAACTAACCACATATGTCGTGCATATCAAGTTCAAAATTTGAGTTGTTTCGTTCAGTTCTTCGCAATTTCGAGCCATCAATTGTGTGCAATTTGAATATAAGAGAGCACGAGAGTTTTGCAGCCAACTGAAGCAAATTTTCGCAAGTCAACTTCAAGTTTTAGTAATTTAGTAAAGTATTTTTTGGTATTTAGTATAAATATAGTAATATATAAAGACTATACATGTTGAAGTGCAAAAATATGCAATTTTGCAATATAGCCTGGTCTTTATATGCCTCTCTGTAAAAATCAACAATTTTCACAATTTTACAGAAAAAATTAATTTCTGCGCCAAAAGATCTACACCGGCAAAGCATTCCAAGCAACATTGGGTATTGTTTGAAACCTTTATACATGTACTGTGCTACTGTGGAATTAGAATCTTTAATTAGGACTTCTGGTTTTTTATAATCTACATCTAAACAAAACTTAATGACCCTCACTTTTGGTCACCAATAGCGACCGAATTTGGCTACTTTCGGCAGTTCGCTATCTTCACAAATTAATCAAAATTTTTTGAAGATCTCATTCAAAATTTTAATTTCACAGTGATACAGTATCTGTTTAGAGTTTTAAAACTATGCAAATGTTACCCGGTATCTTACACCAGTTTCGATTTTTTTGGCGCAGAATTATAATCGACCCTTTTTCGATTCCCTATTTCGACGCAGCACACCTCTGCTTTGAGGTGAATTTTTCCGTGTCACACCTCAGTCGCTCGCTTTCGCGATGAGGGGTAGTGCCATACCAAATTTTGCACTCCACGATATGACAGTGAATAATTGCATATTGAAATTGAAATTACCCGAGGCGTAGGCAAGGCTAAGATGAATTTTCTCAACAACCGACGGAGATGAGACTTAAATTTTAGATTAGTTTATTTTTAACACAACCTTAAAGCTACATATCTCTAGTGTGGTCAAATTAGTATAATCCAAAAACGATTTTGGGGGTCAAAAAACGGCCATTTTTGACTAAATCAGTTTTGTCAAAATTACTGCCAAATCTTAAGGAGAATTTTGAATTATTTATACTCAATCGATTTATAGCCCTATCGACTTACTTTGGCCCTATTTCTTTAAAGATTAAAATGGTCGGATTAAACGGATTAAAAACCAGCAGGATTAAAACTTTTAACCTCTATTTCTTTATTGCAGGATTAAACGGATTAAACAGATTAAAATTAACTTGTTTAATCCTGCTGTTTTAACTCGCAGATTAAACGAGTTAATTTTAATCCGTTTATTCCTGCAATAAAGAAATAGAAGTTAAAAGTTTTAATCCTGCAGGATTTTAATCCACGGGTCAAAAACTAATCCAAACGCTATTTCTTTATTTTTTTTTTTTTTTTTTTTTTTTTTTTTTTTTCAAGTGGCCCACCACTATTAGGCACGCACTGCAGCCCGTAAGTGGTCCTCCCCGCAGACCGCAGTCAAGAGGCGGAGAGAAGAAGATCACGGACAGAAAACGTGATCCCCGAGCAAGCTACCGTACGGTTATTTCAGTCACTCCCAAGGCAGCTACATTCGTTTTTCCGATTGCAGCTGCCCCCCGCATGGCAATAGCAACTAGGTAGGCTGAAAACTGAACTGAAAGCCCGCTCGAAAGGCAAAAGGGGAAAAAAGGAGGCTGCAGAATTGGAATCGGTGGGAAAGCGAGCACTAAGACAGGATAGTAAGTAGGAAACATACGGTCTGCTAGGAGGGTGTCCCCTCAGGAATCTAAAAAGTCATTTTATTTTAAGTTTTGACTGTGCTGATTCTGATGTCCATCAGACACAGGGGGACCTTTTTCACCCCCCATGACCTCGGACATCATAATCACACCTAAAATGTTTCTCAGCTTCCAACTTGCGATACTACGAATATTGCACTCTGTCAACACGCTCACACATGTCGCAAGTTTCCATTGCAAGATAAAACAGAAAACTTCTGACTACTTTTGAGGTTGGTGCCAGCGATTGTAAATATATCGTGTACAAGCAAAATAAATATGGTCTTGCCTGATACTTTTTATCAAATGGCTCCTCACTTACGGCACATCAAAAACATTCCGGATGTACAAACTTATCCTTTGCCCAAACACCAGATCGTTGTATTGATTTGCTGCATTGCGCACATTGTCCGGCAGAACCAGAGAGCATTTTGATGTAATATACTTCCCATGCATCAAGTTTCCAAAATCAAAACATTTATTCCATAAAATCTTTAAAATCGGCCTACTTTCGGCTAAGTAGCGGAGCAGATCCCCTATTTCTTTATTGCTGGGATTAGTTAACTGGAAATAGTTTTTGGAAACTTCGAATTAGCCCTTGCACTACTTAAAGCGCAAAACTTGCCAGTTGACCTGAAATTTGGTGTGGATGTGCTTCCAGTCGCACTAAAGCGAATGGCAACATAATGTCTTTTTATTTCGAAAAATTCAGTTTATTCTAGTTCCTTCGATTTGCAAGAGTTATCAAAAATAACCAAAAAATTTGTCACCGATTTCGTGAAAAAAGGTTTCTGTATCAAAGTCCGTTTGCTATCTAGCTTTTTTATGAATTTAGTATAAAGAAACGGAGTAAAAATAGCATGAAAGTAAATAATGAACAGCTGAATCAAAAATCGAATGTCAGAGCTCCATTATGCTTCCCGACTCCTAAATCAGAACTTTTCAGCAGAATAGAATACAACAAACTTCTTATTTCTTCCAGGCCTTCTTCGCATAAAAATAAAAATGATTTCCGAAGTGCAAAGTTATCGTATCTCGACACTATTTATTGAATTGCCGATTGAACTATTGAATTGAATTCGTAAGGATGCTTCAATTGTTGGTTTTGTAAGAGATTGATTAAAACTAACTACATAATTTTTATACCGTTAAAAAGATCTCGTTCTACGCACCATAATCATATAAAAATTATTACTGTACGATCTTGCTACCCCAAGTTATAGTATTTAATTTGGCAAAAACGCCCGTTTTTGAAAAAAGGGCAGCGTTGCATGTTTACACTCTGAGAACCCCCCCCCCCCGAGATTTCGGCCTTGATGATTCGAGCATATTGCAAGCTTATTCTAAGAACTGAGTGTCTTACTCTTCCTATTATAAACTCTTGCAAATACCTAAGTTTACTAAATTTTTATGGTTTCTCTTTGTTTGAGTCCGGACCTGGATCGGACTGCGGCATCCACCGCCTACTCTGCTGGGGCAGTCCGATGCCAAGGAAAAATCTGAGAATCTGTAATTAATATGAATAATATCAAATATCATTTCGGTTAGCAAAGTAATCAACACAAAATTGTTGGCCAAGATTAGCAAGTCCGAATACATAATAGTAACAAACAACAGTCTTTTTGGGCGTTGGCCAATTCATTTCTAGGTGACACGGGTTTGGTGACACAAAAATTTGGTCGTTTGGAAATCTGGAAATTAACTAAAATGTGTGCAGAACCTGAAGTTTGCCTGTTTTTCCCAATTTTGTCAAGCAACCACTTTAGCTAGAAAGCGAAAAAATAGGAGCAAATAAAAAGTAGTCCCGGGGTATGTGTGTGTAACACATTTGTGTTAAATGGCAACCCTTCCGCTTGCATGGTAGATAGATACTTCAGAATCGCTGAAAATGTTGGTCGCAATTAGGGAAAAACGTTTCTAATCTAACAGCTTATGGATGAGACAGTGACTAAAAATTAGAAACAACTCGGTTAATTTGCCTCTGCGATGACACCTTGCTTCTATTGCCCGGCTTGCGCAACAGAAGAAATATATATGTATATAATGAAAAACGGTTATAAACTTTGCTTTGCTTTGCTAACAGTTTTTAAAACGGTTAGCAATTTTGAGAAAATAACTTTTGTATTTTTTAGCAGAATTTTTTATTTAACTAACATAAACCTTATGTTTTTAAGAATAGCTAAGCTCAACACTAACATCAAAATGTCCATGAAAATGCAGCAAGTGTCATTACGGCAGTGACAGCGCCGTCTATATAGGCAGTTGCTGATTGTAAATGCAACTTTTCGCTGTTTTAGTGTTTAATCCGTTTAACCTCCGTAGCAGCACGGGGATTAAAAATCAGTTCAAAACTAGCCAGCAGGATTAAACGGATTAAAATTAATCCTTAAAGAAATAGAAATTACGGCGGCCGGATTAAAATTAACTCTCTCATTTTTAATCCTGCTAAGTAATAAAGAAACAGGGTTGGATTAAATATTTTAATCCTGCATGATTAAAGAAACAGGATTAAAGGTTGGATTAAAAGCAGCTCGTTTAACTCGTTTAACTCGCAGGATTAAAATTTAATCCGTTTAATCCTGCTAGCTATTTCTTTAATGTGGATTAATTTTAATCTAATCCGTTTAATCTTTAAAGAAATAGACCCTTTGTAATCAATTTATACAATTTAATTGCACATTTTATTAATGCCTATTAGCTGGAATCCGGTGCTTTAAGCTAGAGACTTGGCCGACAAACGTATTTGGCAAAACTGCTATTATTTATTTTAAACATCGATTTCTCAAAAACTACCCCATGGATTCGCGTAAGCTTTGGCAGGATGAAAATTCGCAGTGTTGCGGAGGGACTTTTCTTTACTTGAACTTCACCAGCTGCGAGAATACTCAATGCGAAGCTGCAAAATTTCGTGTCATCGCACATTTGGCGGATTTCCTGGAGCATTAAGACCTGTTCAGCAAAAACCATAAAATTTCCCTCAACCCACAGGTCCTTCATGCCAAACTTCATACTTCATACAAAATGAAATTTTGCCCGATTCTATAGTTTTGCGAAATCGATACTCAAAGTTTGATGGTCTATACATATGTACATATTTAGCATGTGAAAAAATTTTGCTGGTTTTTTTGACGAGGTCATCCCATCGCATCCCACTTGAAAAAGTTCTTTCCATCCCATCCCACTTGTTTACTGGGAATCAAATATAATCCTACATCCTAATCGGCTGAAACCTGAATAAGTGCATAGTTACTGTATTTCATTAGCGATGTATAAAACGATTTATTTCTATATAATGGCATTGTGCACTGTTTTTAGTTTATTTCTAAAAATCTGATCAGTCAAACATATTAGAGTGTAGTGTACGTTCGAAGCGCTCTTAAATTGTAGAAGAACCTTTTCGAGCGCGAGGTTTAGACCAAGCCCGGAAAATTTTGTGCTGGGCCCAGCTCGGCTCTGACTGAAAGCCCGGCCCGCTACTGTCAGAAACATATTACTGAAATACTTTTGACTGAAGATTCAAGTAAAAATATTAATCAGTTCATCATAAAGGAATAGTATCTTTTTTGTATTGTGACTCTTGTCTCGCACTGACCGCGGGTCATCACTGATCTGAAAGTAAAAATTCGGGTACCCAAGGGCGCCCGCAACCACTTCCAACTCTGACTTGTCATAAAACTTGACTTGTTCCCTATCTTAGGTACCACAGTTACGAAATACAATTTAAGAGAATTGCTGACACAAAAACTATAGACACACTCGACTTCCAAAGGAAAACCTAACCAACTGGAAAACGTCGCAATTTATTGAGACAATAAATAAACAAAACTACAAAAACACAGACAAGAAAGACACTTTACAGTAACGACAAATATAAATACTGTACGTAACCCAAGCAATTAATTTAACCATTTTCGTAAGAACGAGGAGGACGATTCTATCGTGCCAACTACACAAACATCAGTACTGGAAAATTTCCTTCTGAACGAGCACTACTAAAGTCCCACCCAATTTCAATGATTTCAATTAAATCGATGTGTTTCAACTGTTAAATGCAGTAAAATTTAGAGATGAGATGAGATATGCACATCTAAATACCAGCAGGAAACGATTCATTCGGAAGTAAAAAAATAAACGATCAGTAATAAAATTATATCCTCTTAACATCTAAAAATTGGTAGTACTCTGCAAAGCTCTGAATCACTAGGAAACACAATATATATAATATATTAGAATGAGATTAGAAAAAATGGTGATCGCTGGCTAACAATAATTTACACCGAGTCCGCGTATTTTTACTGCCTACTTTGTTCTGCATTATTGTATTCCGCTCTACGTCAATCTTATTTTCGGCTGACTAACTCAAAAATTTTCAAACCTTTCAAGATTCAAAAGTTCAAGTATTATGTAAAAAGTAACTGAAAGCTAACCAGGCTTAGCTTTGAGCCAAGTCAAAGAAGCTTCACACATCATCCTGCCTTCTATATGGGCTAGTCGCTAGCCCCCCCCCCCGAACTAAAATCACAATAAAATCACATTTGATCACACATCCCAATCATATAGGAATCTAAAAAGCAAACTATTGTTGTTAGCCGGAATTGTCCAGAATGGCTGGCCGGCCGGCAGCTCGTCGCAAACAGGAGCCTATGACAGGCTAGCCAGTCAAATGTAGGCCGAACTCTCTGCAACCGTTCGTTTTGCTGTCCTGTCGACTAAAGCCGGCCACCAACAGCCCTTAGAAGTGTCAAAAATTTCAATTTTAGATGTTATTCTGACTAGCCAGCAATGGCCAGCGAGCCGGTGTCTCAAGGTGGACCGGCGAACAACACAAACAGATCACAACATTAATATATAGACTGTATAACGCGTATAATAATCTCTAAACACAGCCGGGACAGCCAGTAACAGGAATCAAATCACAGGGAAACTTAGTCGACAAATTGGCCACTGTGGGTGCATTCAGCCACAGGCGATACTCAACCTCATTGAAGGTTTTGTTGACACGGCCACGCTGAAAGCCCAGCCTTTCAAAGAATTTGATCGAGCCCTTGTTCTTCAGGCCAATCTTGGCCAACACTGGCACAGCGAGAGGCTGCAGATCCTCCGATGAGTCTTTCTGGTCTGAAATTCGCCTTCGCTGAGTCTCACGATAGGCCCACTGAAGGGCCAGCGAGACCATCTCCCGGCCGTAGCCGTGACGCTGCAGTGTGGAGTCGCCAATCATCAGCGATAGTTCCAGCTGCTGCTGCAGTGGTGGTGAACCACAATCAGAAGGAGCAGTGAGCAGATCATCACCCAGAGATGGCGGTTCCTGAGGAGAATTGGATTCAGAGTTTCCCTCGTAGGACCAGATTAGGTTCACATCACCAATCATTCGCGGAGGCTGAAAAACAAGATTTTTCCAAAAACTATGTATATGTCAACGTGATATTGTGAAATCAGGGATTTCGCGAAATCTCTGAAAATTTCAGGGATTTCACAGAATCCCTAACATTTTCAGGGGGATTGTGAAACTCATGTTAAAACCTGTTTATTTCACAGTTTCCCTGAGAGATTAAGGGATTTCACAGAATCCCGTGCCACTTCCAGGGAAATTGTGACATGATTTATTTAGTTGAATTTCAGGAACTTTTGTTATAAATTTGAAAATGTAAATGCTGTAAATGTAAATGCTTTATACATAGTTGTAAATGCTACATTTCTTTTCTTTCTTCTCTCTCTTTCTTTCTTTTGATTAAATTGAAATAAGCGAACAGCTGTAATTTTATTTAAATCTAGCTTAGCTTTCTCTGGATAATCTAAATGCTTTTTGAAGTAAATTATATTATCATGATCTACTTTTTAATGTTTATGTTTATTTGGTGTTTATTTAGCATTTAGATTATCCAGAGAAAGCTAAGCCGTATATATTTGAATTACAGCTATTCGCTTATTTCAGTTTAAAGAAAAGAAAGAAAGAAAGAAAGAAAGAAAGAAAGAAAGAAAGAAAGAAAGAAAAAGAAGAAAGAAAAAAAAGAAAGAAAAGAAATGTAGCATTAGAATAAACTGAAATTTGAATTGTCGCAATTTAAAATGACAATCTAACTAAATCAGTCAAGCTTTGCAATTATACTTTGCAACAATTTAATTTTTTAATAAAGTTACCTATTCCAATTTAATTCTGATAGTAATGTAGCAATACAGCCTGTGAGTGAAGGTACCCAAAAGTGGCCTCAAAAACGTTCATGACCGAAGTTTGAATTTCGGCTGGTAGTTACTGAGGGAAAACCCCAGACAACCCATATTGTACATATGACATGTCCTGACTGTGCGAAACTGATGCGGTTTTAAAGCTTAGCCCGACTTATCCATGGGTCCTCAAAGTAATCGATTTGGTTTAGTTTTGCGAAAGTTCCAGCTAAAAACCGAATTTTGATTTTTTTGTTAAACTTGCTATATATATATATATATATATAATAACAAACAACAGTAAGACGCTGTGTACCTGTTAGTTTCAAATTTAGATTGACGAAGTAAACGAATAAGACAAACCTAGAATAAAATATTATGTATATCTGCAACAATTTACCAGCAAATTTATAAATTTATATGACATTTACATTTTCAAATTTACAACAAAAGTTCCCGGAATTCAACTAAATCAATCATTTCACAGTTTCCCTGAAAGTGACACGGGATTCTGTGAAATCCCTTAATCATTCAGGGAAACTGTGAAATAAACAGGCTTTGACAGGAGTTTCACAATCCTCCTGAAAATGTTAGGGTTTCTGTGAAATCCCTGAAATTTTCAGGGATTTCGCGAAATCCCTGATTTCACAATATCACGTTGACATATATATCTATCAAATTATTTCTAATGCTAGAAGAAGTATATAACGAAGATAAGTCCAGGTGGTCAGTCATGAGAATCGGGTTTCAAAAAATTCTGCCATCTAAACTTGATTACGCAGTGTCAACTAAATTTGAGTATATAGTTACAACCACTAGCGTAGCCAGAAAAAATATCGGTGGGGAATGCAGAATTTTTCATTGGTCTGAGAGCCCTCAGAAGCTGAGAAATTTTTTTCAATTTCGTGAGCTTCACGGAAATTTTACTGGACATTCTTTGAAATTAAAATACACCAAATAGGCTATATGGTACTCAGTTTGGGATATGAAACACATATTATGATGGTGCGATACACTTATATATATCGCATACAAGGCGCGAAAATTTTTTGAAAAATAGGCGTTTTACTAGTAGCAGGGAAAAATTCCTTGGAGGTTCCATAATTTCGGAGGGGGATTCTTCCCCATTCCTTCCTGGCTACACGCCTGGTTCCAGCTAAACGTAGGAAACTACTTCTCGGCCCAGGTTACTTTATTACACTCAAGAACAAAAAATTCTTTGCAAAAATAAGACTTTCGAACAGTGACCCAACGAACAGAACACCAACACCTGTCGAACAACGACCCAGGTGAGATCTGGCGCCCAGTGTTTTTTGCTCAAAAAAGCGCGCAATGACACACTTTTTTCCTGAAATGAGTAATAAATTTTGGGCTTGTGCGCGCACGTGCGCACCGCTTTCTAGCGACACGGAGAGAAAAATTACTGAAAATCTTTGCTCAAAGTGCTCAGAAAAATTGCTCCTGGCTCTCAATTTCACAAAAATCTCCAATTTTTGCCTGGGGCTCCGCCACAAAACCCCCGTCCTTACTTGCCTACTACTGGTTTATCGCTAAGTTGCGACCTGACTTTTCAGTAAACAAGCTAGCATTAATATACAATCTCCCATGGCCTAACGTTCATATGAGTTAATCTAGCATGAATGGGCAACTCTCACTGCATATTCAATTTATGAAATATAAAACTGAGTGCCAAATTTTAATTTTAGGTTGCTGGCTTTTCCTACAGGGGGGGGGGGGGGGTGGGCCCCCCCCAGAAATTCGTTCCCCCCCCCAGACTTGGGTCGCCCCCCCCCGACTTGGGTCCCCCCCAGGATTTCTGGCCTTCCCCCCCCCCAGAACTCTAAAATGCCCGGAAAAATAGGGTTTTGAGGGTAATTTTGAAAATTTTTTCCGGCTTCGCCGGATGTTTATCCATTTTTAAGCATTTTTTAGCTATTTTAAGCTTAAAGTTAAGTTAAAAATAATTAATTTCTTAGCTCAGCAGCAAAAAATAGCTATTTTTAGGCATTTTTTGAAAAATTTTTTCTTCCCCCCAGACTTCCCCCCCAGAAATTTTTGCCTAGGAAAAAGCCAGATTTGGCAGTTTTTGGAGAAGTTTACAAAACTTTAACAGGAGATTCAGTGACAGCTAGGTTTGTTCTTGCCGTGTTTTCTCTGCACCGACAGTTCAAAAAGCATTTAAAAATAGAGATGCTCTGGGCTGAGCCCCAAAAAATTACTGAATCAATGTCGGAACCCTGAATCCTTTTCGGAAAACCGCCTAGTGTTCGATGAAATGTATATGAGTTTGGCGAAAAACCTGTGAGGATACTGAGCTTGCAAACAACTTCAAAATTGCCAAAGGTTCCCTGATGTCGCTAAAGGTACAGTATAAAAATTTACTTTAATATCAATAGAACTTAATGCAAATTTACTTTTATATCAATAAAACTTGAAGATTATCAAATGTAGCCAAATGGTTGCTATATTTTAAAGTCTTTGCTTCTGGAGCCAGACCCGTCGTTGCAAAGTTAGTTGAGTGTGCAAAATTTTCCGATATTAAGTTCTTGCGAATTATAATCAACAGCTCTGAACATTGTAGAAAGGTCATGCAATTATATACTCAATAAATGCAAAACAGGAATTTATGCTAAATTTTAGCATTTTCGTGCTAATACGCACTTTTTTAGCCAGGTGTGCAAAAAAAATCTTCTGGGGACAGTCCGCAGAAGACCGCAAACGATGTCCGAGCACAAAACACTGCTGTAGCCCCCCCCCCCCTCCGGAAAAAAATAAAATTTTTAGCTATTTACAGCTAAATTTAGATCTGGACTATACTTTTCAAAATCTTGGATACGCCCCTAGAAAATAATGCTCTTGTTGTGAAAAAAGAATGATAATATTATACCCGATTATTAGAAGAACCACTGGCCTTTCGATCCGACTTGTCCGTCGCGGATCCACCTCTAAGCAGTGCAATAAAGGCAGCAGCGTCATGATTGGTGCGCCACAGCGCCGCAACTCGCTCCACATCCTCAAAGCTCATGGAGCTCCAGGGTTCCTGTCTGTTGACGGAGCTCCAGATTCTGAAGCCAGTCATGATAGACCGGGATGTGAGACTCTCCGAATGGAAAGCAACAGGATTTTGTTGCCCCAGACTAAACTCCTCAATCGCATGGGAAAACCGGGACAACTGCCGAAACTAAGACAACTACAACAGTAGAAATTGTACATATATACATGCATATCACTATTCCCTGCGTAATGAC
>JASAND010008738.1:0-13769 GCA_030248195.1 Trissonchulus latispiculum
CCGCCCTTCCTTCTTTCCCTATTCTAGCCATTGCATGCCCGTCTAGGGCATTTTTCCCACTAGTGGGTATTGGAGAAAATTTTTAACACCAGGAAATCAGGAAACTGGGTACATTTTCGTGAAAAGCTTCTAAGTGCAAAAATGTGTAGCGGAACCAGCTCTATTCGATTGTAAAAACAATATTTTGATTGCGATAAAAATTCATATCAAGTTTTGCGAAAACTCTTCCCCCCCCCCGCCACCCGAACATTCCCCCCGCCCGCATATTTCTAATCTGTGTAACTGGAATACGCATTCTAAAATGTGTAGCGTAAATACGCAAGCGCTTTGAAAGTGTGTGCTTGGAATACGCAGCATACGTTTAGTATCTCATTATATGCTATTATATGCTTCATATAAGTTCGTTACATACCCATTATATACTATTATATGCTTCATGTAAATACGTTATGCACGTGATTTAAAAGAAATATCTGAAATAATATATCTGCAAGGCATCTGCAGCATTGACAGTCGTTATAGAATAAGATTAGCAAAATAGTATTGAGCTGTTACCTACAATTAGTTAGATTTTAATCTATTTAAGAAGAGGTGTTTAATTGTTTATTCTTTTCAGCAAATGAACTCAACTCACTATTCCTTAACTTTTGGATACTAACCCAGTTTCTTGAATTTTAAATTTAATTGAATTACAACTGGATCCTAGACATAATGGTAATGTGGGATCAACTCAACAAACTCTCCCTCAAATTTTCATTGAAAATAGATTTTAGATAACCTTCACAAAAAATATCCAACTTTACGCAAACTTTATATGAATGCGTTCGAATACATTTCAAAATAATAAAACAAACGGTGACAAATCTTTAATGTTTCAATATTTTAAATTTTTAAGTTTTCTAATGAGAATGCAAGGAGATCCAAAAATGTTTTAAATATACTTTTGCAAATTTAAGTTTGTAAGCTTTCTGACTCGCCGAACACGAATCTGAAGTTTTTTCGATTCAGCTCTTGGTCAGTTCGGTAGGAAAGGAAGTTTTAGGCTTGAGATGTAAGAGTATGATAATGTAAATAAGATGCCGTATTCGTGCTGTGGGTCTCCAAAACCTTGATATGCAAGCTTTCAACAAAATTACAGATGATAACATTAGCTCTCCTTGATCCTTGATTCGGAAGCTTACGACTTCAAACCTTTTCAAAAATTTTAATTTAAAAAATTTAGTTACCAATAAATCGGAAAAGACATGCGATGCATCCACGCAAAATTTTAGCTAAACTGATTAAATTTTGAGAAAGATAGATCCTGGGGGTGATATTTTGCTTAAAAATTTGGGGAAGGATTATTGTTTACCGTATTCGAAAGTGTGTCTTTCCCAAGTTTTATAAAAAAAATTTGAAATTCAATATTATGTAAACAAATAAATATATAAGTTTCTTGGATCCAGATATATAGTTGTAACAGCTTCCGTATGCTATCATCGCTTCGTATATTTTTGTATATATATGTATATAAGGTAAAAAATTGAAATATGAAAAAATTTTAAAACTATGTTGCCTAATTCAGAAACATTTGAGCTTAACACTCGAAACTATTTTCCAAATTTTATTCTATAACGACCATCAATGCTACGGATTACAGATATCATGTGTATAACGTATATATTTACATGCAGCATATAATAGTATATAATGGGAATGTAAAGTACTTATATGAAGCATATAATAGCATCACGGTTTTTTTTGGTGTCCAGGAGGTGTCCAGACACAAATTTTTTTAGGGGGGAAAAATTTGGGGGGGAAGGGGGAGACACAAAAATTTTTTAGAGAAAAGGGGGAAAAAAAACCGGACCCAAATTTTAAAAAAGCTCTAATTCTGGGGGGACGCCCCAGACCCCGTCTTATCCAATTTCGGTAGGGGGACTACTAAGGGAACGCCGCAATAGTATATCTATTTTGGTTTGTATTTAATTAAAATGAGGAACCGGGGGGGGGGGGGGTAGCAGACCGAAGGAAAAAACGCGACATACGGCGCTTGGAGAAGCGCGTGGGGCGGGGGGGAGGCACAGATAATGGGGGGGGAGGAAATTTAGGGGGAAAAAAGTGAGGGGGTGGGGGGGGGAAAACCAAAAAATTCGCGGGGGGGCGATTTCAGGGGTGGGGGGGGTGGAGAAGGGGGGGGTAAGGATAAAGTTTAGGTATAAGTATAGATAAAACTAATTAAAGGGAAGGGTATGAGGGGAGGAGGGACACAACAGTGGGGGGGGAGGGGGGGTGGGAGGGGGGGGGGAGGAACTACAACAGAGGAGAGAAGACAGAAGGGAAGAAAAGGAAAGTGTGAAGGTAAATTTGGGGGGGGGGGGGTGTGGGGGGGGGGGGGGGAGAGGGGGGGGGTGGGGTGTGTTTTAGGGGGGGCGGCCCCCGTGTTTTTTGGGGGGGGGGGGGGGGGGAGAAGAAGAGGGGGGAGGAGGGGGGGGAAAGGGAAGAAAAAAAGAAAATATATTTAATAAGAAAATAATATTAAAAGAGAAAAATAAAAATTATATAATATTTTTATAGGGGGGGTGTGGGAAAGGGAATAGCATACAATGAAACACTAGAAGTATGCTGCGTATTCCAAGCACACACTTTCAAAGCGCTTGCGTATTTACGCTACACATTTTAGAATGCGTATTCCAGTTACACAGATTAGAAATATGCCCCCTGCGCCGGCCCCCCCCCCGGGCAAATCACAAAAAATACCCAGCGTTAACGAGGGGTGTGCGTCCTCGTATTAAACTTAGCCAATTTCAAGTCAAACGTATGTCATTCCCCACTCCCTTCTATCGCTACTAAGAAAAACTCACGCCTTTGATGTCAGGTATGTTTTTCGCTATTGGAGATTTTCCCAAATTCAAAATGTGTCAAGACAACATTCGTTTGGCTTAGTTTTAATGCTTTTTTCCAACTTTTTGTTTTGTTTTGATTCCCTCCCTACTTATTTCTCAATTTTCATATACTTTTTCGTTTTTTAAACCCGAGTAAATCACGCCTTGTTAGTACTGTCTTTTATTACATAGACGTGATTTGCCCCGCGGCCGCCCAACCCCAATGCGCTCGTCCACATGCATTTATTTTTTGCAGGTTCTATGTGGAACGGTTCAATTTTGAGGAACACGTGGTCTGCATACGACGTCGACGTCCATTGACCAAATTTGAAAAGCTGTGGACAGATAGGCCTATTGCCATTGAAGATCCGTTTCTGCTCACACACAATTTGGGCAGTGGTGTTAGTAGGCGAAGTATGTGCAAAAATTTTTAATTAATGATAAATTAATTTTTAGTTTAAATAAAATTCTGTTGGGATTTTGAAATTGTGTTTTAAATTTTAAAAAATTCTGTTTCCATTGAAGATCCCTTTCTGCTCACGCACAATTTGGGCAGTGGTGGTAGTAGGCGAAGTTCGTACAGGCTGCAATTAAAAAATTAATTTCTATTTACATAAATTTCTGTTTTATTTAAATTTAAGGTGGTGATTCCCTTTGGTCACATAAAGTTTGCACCATTATAACTCATTCATTACTTGGAGTTAAGAAGCCATTTTTATATCAAAATGTAGCTTGACATTTTCTCTTTTTACTGAGTACAATGAATCTAAGTTTGGCTTTCCAAAATGTTTTTCCTGTATTTTAGAAGAAGTATAATTTTTCAGATTTTTTGCAGGCTGAAGTAGATTTTTTCGCAGGACATCGGTTAGAGCATTCGATACCTCTATCAAATAGCTGGGGACCCTTTTTTAGTTATTGTGATATCGCTCTTCGTTATGGAGAAATAAACTAAAATGTCTGCGCAACCTGGATTTTGCCTACTTTTCACTACTTTGGCAAGCCACTACTTCAGTTAGAAAGCAGCTATCGGGGCAACTAAAAAAGGGTCCCGGGGTATTTTTGTGTAGAACACATCTGCTAAGTGGCAACTCTCTAGCTTGCATACTAAATTCTGCACAATCGCTGGAAAAAAATTTGGTCGTGTTTTTGCAAAAACTACATTTTTTGTGATAGCAGCCTAAGGGATAGCAATTGTACGATGGTCATGCCTCCGATAATTGGCCTCTGTGAGACCTTTAAATTGACACCCTTAGTTATATTTTACGGCTTTCGTAGCTCAAGAAGTAGTGGATTATTTGATTTCTGCAGAAAGGACAAGTTTTTGACGCCAAAATAAGAAAATTAGCTATATCTCACGATAGGGAAAAGCTAGAAATTTCCTTCCAAAAGCAAAATTGTAGAGTTTAACGAGTTCTTTCGAATGGATATAGTCATAGCCATGCAGCTGCTGCCAAACTTTCAGAAATTGGCAAAAACCGCCCTGAATGCAAATGTTGAATTTTTGAAGCGCGATTGCGCAGAGGGTGTTAGAACGCTAAAACAACTTATTTTGGAAAGTTTCGTTGAATTTCATCCTGGTTTACGCCGTCAATCAACAATATGTGCCCAAAAGGAATCACCACCTTAAAAATTATATGGAGGTTTTTACAAGTTCTTTTTGATCACATTATTTCAGTGTACTACTACATCAAACGGATCTTCATTAAGGCGCGTGATGTTTTCGGCCAATCTCTGAACGAGGGGCAGATGTACCAGTATTTCGGAAATGCCATGGGCTATTATGATCTGGAAGTATATACTGTTACTAATGATTATATTATATTAATATAATTTAAATTAATGCTAGCTAGAGTATACATATAGTTCTGGCTTATTTTTTCTTGGGGGGGCCCCCACTCGGCAACCTCCCCCCCCCCATTCGAGGTTCCCCCCCATAAATTTTGACCTCCCCCCATAACCCAAACAATTGCCAGATTTCACCATTTTTACCCTAAATTTTCAAAAATTTTTCCGGCTTCGCCGGAATTTTAACGAAATTTTCGCTATTTTAGCATAAAAAACACCTAAAATTAGTCATTTTTTATCGATTTTTTGCAATTTTTACACAAAAAACGTAAAAATGTGCAATTTTTTTCCAAAAATGTGCCCCCCCACTTTTGGTGAGCCCCCCCCATCCATGGGGGTGGGCAACTTTGAGCCCCCCCCATATCGCCCCCCCCATAAATTTTGGCCTAAAAATAAGCCAGTAGTTTTAAACTTTTTATGCCTACACCACCCCTGTAAAGTGAGGGGGGAAGGGATCCTGTCCAGACATGTGCTGGAGGCGAAAGTTTCGGTTCCTTCCCCGGATAACCGGAAAATCGGATTCTGGGGGGGGGGGCGATCCTCTGGGGGTGCCCCCTGATCCCTCCCCAACACATGTATAATTGTCCTGGCTTATTTTTAGCTAATTTGGGGGGGAGGTCACTGCCTGAGGAAACTCCTGGACGCATTGCAAAAGAGTCTCCTTATTCTCCTAAACCTGCCTCCGAAACCCCTTTCTCCCAATATTGCCCAGGAAAAAGGGGGGGGGGTCGGGCACATAAACCCGGCGGTTGCGCATGGCTGGAAGGCAGCTAAGAACCAACGACCAAGTATTTTCTTGACGACACCCATGCTCTATAACTTCGCCTAAACGTAGGCCAATCGGACAAAGTCGGGGCAAAAGTTTAGTCCCCCCCCTTAAAGCTGAACTTTAGGAGCTCTACCAGGAGGATTGTTTCTGAGTTTTTGTTACTTTTTCAGCGTCTATTTTTCCTGAAACTGCTCTATCTGGACGAGGAGCCACCGCGGGACAATACCTGCCGCTGCTGTGGTCATGTGGGCCATTTTGCGGAACAGTGCCCGCGCAAACGGCGCCGGCCCGGCGAGGCGGCACCCAACAACGAGGAATCAGATTCGGACCCGACAGATTCTGAGGAAGAAGAAGAAAGTATGTGGGGGGTTTGATTTTTAGGGGTTTTGAATGAGGGGTGCGTAAATTTTATTTTTTGATTGATACTTTGAAAATGATCATTTTGTTGGCGTCTGTTGAGCCTAAACCTGTGTGTCCCGCATGTTGTGGGCAAGAACTGGCCAAAGATAGGAACCGGGTTTAGTTTTCTATTACGAATTTCTGACGAATTCAGTAGAATTGAAACTGCTGTGGTAGCGATATCAACCTTAATTCAGAAAGCAACTTCGAGCAAGCATTTTAGATATTATAGCTTTTGGTGTGGTCCACGTCATGCTGAGTTTTGATATTTTTTCGTATTTTCATTGATGATAATACTGTTTGTGGGTAGTTTATTGTTCTGCAATTTTAATATGTAATTTGACACAATATGACGTTTTATGTTCTCTTTTTCTAGCGGGTGATCTGAACGAGACAGAGCTTGTGGTCACAGAAGATTCCATGGGGGATCTGATAGTCAGTGCTGCTCCCAAACCGGAACCCCTCTCATTTCAACGACTTTATGGGTGAGCTTAGGTTGCTCTCTGGTTTTTAGGTACAAATTCGGGGGAGAATAGAAGTTTTATTTTCGATTTTGTTGGTTTGGATAAAATTTTTGGTGATCTTTTGCATGTTTTACTTTCCTGCAGTGATATAGTATCAAAAGCTGCTTCGGGTGATATTATAGTAACGCTGAAAATATTCCTGTCCCACCACGCTGTGTCTCAAATTTGGGGATCTTCAATACCGGTTTAGTTTAGCCCTGCCTTAAACTTTTATCCTCATCAGGAAGACAAAAAACGAAATTTTTGCAACCGCAGTTTTTTGTTTTGTTGCGATTGACCGGTTGAAATTATAGCTGAAAATGGTTGTATTTTATTAGTTTAGTTTGTTTAAATTTATATTTTCTATTTTTGTTTGTTTCTAGGCCTTCTTATTTATCGGATAAGCCGAATTTCAATGACCATCAGGCCTTTCCAGAGCTATCTAGTTCCGCAGGTAACTGTAATAAATATCAGGACTGGTGCAGCCAGCGGCAAACTTGCAATTAAAACTGCTATTTTAAAGAAGTTGTTTTAGGTAGTTGTCAAATCACAAAAACTTTTGTCAGGAAAGTAGCAGAGCTGTCATTTACTTGTTTTTGGTTTTCCAAATCAATGTAGTTGTGAAATGGTGCCTTGCAGGCAGCTGGAAGAATTTTCTTTTTGTCTTTTTTTGCTATTTCAGAAAAGAAACAGCCCATACCGTCAGTGACGTTTGTCAATTCCAAGATGACAACAGCCACGTCAGCGTCTGACGCTAGCCCGCCCTGGGCCGGTGGGCCAAATTGCAGCAATGGTCCCAACGATGGACAGAGGTCAGGCGCTTCATCAAGAAGGAACGTCAAATCCAGCGTCAACCAGCGTGAGCGCCCAGCGGCCAACAGTCATACACCCCGAGGGCCGGGTCAGCGACCGGCCGGTCCGACTCAGCAGCAGGTAAAGACTAACCACCCGGGACCCCCCTCTGACGATCCCTTCCAGAAGATAGGGTTTTTGAAGAATTTTGATCAGGTTCGTTCTTGTGGTTCTGCCAACCCTACTGCTGCTGCTACTATCACTAGGATTCGCCTAACCTCTTCCTCTAGCGGTTCACTGTCGATTTCGTCTTTGTCGACGAATTCGACGAATTCTTCCAATTCAAATTCGGCTTCTTCGGCCATAGTCCAATCGGATAACAATTTGGGAGGCTATCCGCCCCCATTCCAGCACCAGCCGGTCGCTGTCTCGCCATCAACTAGTATACCACAGAATGTTTTAGGTAGAAGCTGTGGAAGTCAGGGAGAAGCCTGCCCGGCCCCCGGCTCGGCCCAAGCGTCCGCGGCCCCCCAAACCCCGCCGTCCCAGCCCCTAAACCTCAGTGCACCACCTCATGAAGCCCGGCCCCCGCAATTTTCTTCTTCTTCTGCGGGTGATGGTCCCCCTGTCCAACAACACCAGCACCAACCTCCTTTTGTGGTGTGGAATTCTGCCCCGCAGTACCCCCCTTTCCCCTACCCCCACCCGCAGCTTCCTGGCTTTGGGCCGCCCCCTGGTACCCAGGTCTACCCAGTGGGTTTTGTTCCTGCTCCTGCGGATCTGGCTCATATTTGGCGGCGAGATCCCCCTCCTGGTCAAGTTCCCCCGGCCGTGATTTATCCGGTTTATCCCACCAATTATCCGGGTCAACCAGTCCATATTAATCCGACCGATCTGATCCGAGCCTTATCCTGTTCCAGTAATCCTCCAGGGGGTCAGCAACCAATCCCACAGCCTATCGGGAGCAGTACCCCTTCGTCTCAGGGTCAATGGGATCCCGCCTGCCCCCTTCCCGCCAGCAACCACCCTAATAGGCAACCCCAATTGACCTTGTGGCCTGCTGGGCGCAGAAATATTCTTGTACTTAGTGAAAATTGATAGCTCAATTCTGATTTCGTTCTTATAATATCTTGTCTTGCGTTTCTGTTGGCTTTAATTTTGAGGAAAAAGTGCGTTTATTCATAAATTCTGTTCTGTGACTGGTGTGTTTAATTTAATCTTTGTGAATTTGTGATGGGATTTTTCTTCTTTCTTCTGTTGTTGGGAACTTGGAAAGGCCCTGCTAGCCTTACATTGTGGTTTCTATTTTTTATTCATATGAAAATTGGTAGAAAACTTACTTGTTTCTTGCATTTGTTTCCGGTATGTTGCGCAAGTTTTCATTAAATTCTAGTGTAATTGTATCTGTCGTGTTGTAAAATCTTGTCATAAACTTAGCTATCTCTCAGTCTTTTTCCTTAATTAGCATCCAGATGATTTTTACATTGAAATGTAAGAATTATTCTAACAATAAATATTTTACAGCTAAATTATTTGTAAATACTTTCTTTTGAAAAAAATTGGTTTCTAAAATTTTTCTTTAAATTATTTGTCACAGATCAATGGGTATTGCGTAGTAACTTCTGATAATCATGTGGTCAGATTTACTACCGATCGCTTACAGTGGGACGCCGATTTTCTGTATGCCAATCTGTTTGGTTTAACTTAATTTGTATTTTTGTAAATCAGTCATGAATATGTATAATTATATGATGTTTTAAACTTGTTAAACTCATTAAACTGTTTTTGTTGTGATACAATTTCTGGACTTCTTGTTAATAAGTAGTAAGTATGAACTAACTGAATAATAAAAGGAATATCCAAAAGCTGGTTAGATCGAGCCTATAGGAACTTTTGGGACTGACCAAGAATTTAGTTGGGAGGTTCAGAATCTAGCTGGATAAGGTATTTCGCAAGGAGGGTTAAGTAATGGGAGTTGAATCTGGGCTAGGTGGTTAGCTTGTCTAGTCGTCTGCAGCAGATATCCACTTTAAGAAAAGAACAATTCCATTTTTCAGGCCAAAAATTTGAAGTCAATCTTTCCACTTAATGTGTGGCCTGATGTGGT
Source organism: Trissonchulus latispiculum (assembly GCA_030248195.1). NCBI lineage: Eukaryota > Metazoa > Nematoda > Enoplea > Enoplida > Ironidae > Trissonchulus > Trissonchulus latispiculum. The sequence goes on from JASAND010008738.1 coordinate 9,280, forward strand.
TTCTGTTCAAACGTAAAGTTAGTGCGGTGTGAGTGTGGGAGACATGGATAGTTTATTTTTTGAGGGTGGATTTTAATTGCTCCGAGCAATCAAGGTTGGTTGAGAAAGTAGAAAGGTTTCATTTCTAATCCGTACTTAACGCCTTCGGTTTTTGAACAAAGGATAAGACCGAAAAAATTAACTGTAAGAGGGTGCTTTTGACAGTAACAAGTAATTTTCTTTTGTCGCAAGCATAGACTAAATGTCAAACGGATTTATTTGAGCCTAAAGTGCAAAACTGGCATCTGGTTTCGACTTGGGACAGTTAAGTCATGCTTTTCTGCTTAAGGCATATGCTAGCATGTGAGCTGAGATTTGAAATCTAATGTATTGGGGAGCACCTCCAAATTACGACGTTACCTTAGTACAAATGCGCTACGTTTTAAAAATTCCAGTCCTTAACTACGTACTCTTTTTCACCCCTTATGGGTGCAGTACTGGAATGTGGTGAATTCAAAAATTTTAAATTTTAGTTTGATAAGGGGGAAGGGGGGCATACCGAAAAATTTTTGTCCTCAGTTTTGCTGAAAACTTGCATATAGGAGTTTCAGGGGCCCTGAACACGAATCTGAGGTTCCGTTTTCAATCCAGTTCTTTGTTAGCTCGGTTCATAAGCTTAGAACTTTAGCTTGAGCTAAGGAAAAGCTGAATTGAAAACTGAACTTCAGATTCGTGCTCAGCTCCCCAGAAAATCCCTATTATGCAAGGTTTCAGCAAAATCAAGGATAAAAAGTTTTTCGGTTCCCTTAGGTAAACAAAACTAAAATTTAAAATTTTTGAATTCATCACGCTCCAGTGTATGTATATATGTACCCATATAAATTTTAAAGTTATTGCCCAAAAAATCAAAAGTTACTGCTGGGCGGATAGCGCAAGAGATCCGATAATTTAAGTCAGGATTTAGCGTGATCCATTAGTGTACATTTACTTTTTCAGCATGTCTAGTGCTAGCAATTTTTGAGCTCTACCCTTACACCGTATGCTATGCTTTTCTACAGTAAACATTTACCCCAAAGAATACTAGTATATACTAAATAGCCAACTGAAGACAAGGCAATTTATCTATGATACAAGGTTTCATTTCTGTCTTAGGTACAGGATAAGTCCCATGGTCATTAGTCCTGCCGTAGCCAGACAAGCCGTAACGGCGACCAGAATTGAAAAGGTGGGCAGTGATAGGCAGTATTGATCAGTTATCGATTCATAATCGTAAAGATTGGCAAGAAAGGAAGGGCTGGGATTTAGGAGAGGGGAGGTGAATTCCTGAGCTGTTTTGGTCATTGTGGCTTCCAGGGAGGCCAATTCTGAAATCACAAAAATGGGTTTTATGTCTGTCAAGCTAGAACTGTGAAAGGTTGAAATCAGGATTGAAATAATTGAATTGTCTAATCGTAACTGGTTGATTCTCACGTAGACTAATTTCTAACTTTTGAGACTCATGTAAATTACTGACGAATTAGCAGCATTGTACAAGAAGCATTTCTGCTGGCGAAATTTGCAAATTCCCAAAATAACCAATTTTCCTGGCAAGCCAACAAAATATGTGACACTTGACAGCGCTGTTTAAAATTTAAAATTTAAATTTAAATGAAAAACCGATGATTGATCTTACTGTTCAAAATTAAGTTTAAATTTAAACTAATTAAAAAAAATAAAATTGATGTTCCATCTTACTGCTGGAATCAACTTTATTATCAATATCTACAACAGTAAGCCGCTGTGAATGGACATCCCATTCGACGTCCGGCTTCTGCGTAGTTTGTCTGGACTGGCGGGCAGAGTTGAGATCACGGCGACCTCGGTTGATGTTGGTGTTGCAATTAGGTGGCTGAAAATTAAAACAATTAATTAACTGGTATTTAATTAAGTAGATTAATCAGGTATTTATTAGTATACAATCGATAGCCTAACGCTGTCCCATTGAATGTGAAAACTTCTGAGCCTAATTTTAATTCGTCGTCTCATTTTGCTCTAACAAAAAGTTTAGAAAATTAAAATAAATAGAAAAATATTTTCTTGTCTTTTGTGTCTGGCCTCTTTGTTAAAATTAATAGATGTATAAATTGCGTTAACTTATCGAGCAAATGAGCTAACACGGGTGATTCCTCCGTATACGCAAACTGTGTCTAAAATTCGCAAAACTTTACCGGTTGTGCTCAAATTTAGAATAGGTGCAATTTTTTCATTTTAGCACATTTCTGATCTATCTTTGACAAAAAATTATAATTTTAAAAACTTAAATTTTTAAGTTTTTTATGGAGGGAGCAACGGAAACCTAAAAATTTTTTGTATCAGATTTCGCGGAAAAGTTGAATACCGTGGTTTTCAGGGTTGCTGAACACGAATCTGAAAGCCATTTTTCGATCCAGCTTTTCGTTAGCTAGAAATAAGCTTTTTTTTGAAATTTTAAATTTCTGTCACAGATCCATCAGAAGAAATGTGTCAAAAAGCACCATTACCAAATTTGAGCTCAGTCGGTTCAGTTTTGCGATTTTCAGACAGTGCGTATATGGAAAGAATCACCAACTAACGCTGTCTTGTACGCCGTTTTCGAATAGCCAGCTACATTAATTTCTTTTTATTTATGACTACTTAATTTTTAACCAATTAATTTTCAGCCTAATTTCTTCTAATTTTTTCTATGAATTTTTCTTACAGTAACCCCCTGGCAGCCGCCCTCTGCCGTGACACAGATTCCAATGGCACAGTCGAAGTCCACCCCGGCCCGATCCGCAAACTTGAACACGTGGGACTCCACGTAGGCCAGCATGTAGCTTTGGTAGATCAGCTTCCCCAGGAGGACCGGTCTTCCGAACACCTGCAAAAGAAACGGCAGTTTTTTTTCAATCCAATTCTACAAAGAAACGAAATACCAATTTAGAAACCCTTGTTACAATTTTGGGTTCGAATTCAAACTTAAGCTTGGTTCAATTGTACCTGAGTGGCTCAAATGGTGGAACATCGATCGAGTTATTGCGAGCTCGGCCGTAAGCCTGGATTTTTGGGATTTAAAGTACTATAGTAACATCTTTCTTTCACCTTGCACTATTCCATTATTGATAGCATTTCAATTGCAGAATTTGAAAAGCGGCCGTGAAGTGTTTCGGTTTGGTAGGGCTTAACGTTGTCCAGCCAATTTGAATGACTTTTCTAAGTAAAACTCGCCAAGCCAATCGCTTGGCCGCCAACACAGATGGTCGATTGATGACGCCTGGTAGTTTAGGATCGTAGGAACGCACTACTCATTTTTGCGGTTATGTCTGTTTTTTTTTGTTTTAATTTAGTTTTCATTTTTTCTATTTTAATGAAAATAATTTCATACCCTTGTCTATCAATGACAGAGACACGCTGACCTTTCCCGTCGCTGACAAAGCAACTATGAACAAGCATGCCGAACATTTCTGAAATAAAATTATTCAAATCTTTCTTGTGAAGAGCTTCTAGAAATATCCGACGCCAAAGAAGTATACAAACGCGGGCGGGCTCCCACATTAGGATAGCTCATAGTATATTCACGAAAGACGCCTGCCCTACTGCAGTCACTCAGAGCAAAGCCTTAGTCCGAAACAGGAGAGAGCCAATGGGTCCGATATGGCAACATTAGTTTTCAGTCATGCTTCAAGAAAACCTAAGAAACGAGCACCGAACTTAAAACCATGAAGTGTTTGTTGCCTTACCATTATAATTACCGTCCGTCTTGCACTCCCACCTGTGGAAGACTTGTTCACCGACTTGAACGTATCGGGCAATGGGCCCGTCCGGGCTCTGTCTCCGGACAGTGTACTCGCACTGGGGCATCGCAGCGGCCTGGTAGATTTCGGTGGTCTGTGGCATGCTGAACATAAATCAAATTAATTGGTTAAAATTAAGTTTCTGTTAAATTAGTTTTATCCTACCCGAGGAAGGTGCTTAAAACAGGTTAAAAACAACTTAATCAAGTTGCCAGAAGGAGTCTCCTGGTCGATATTACGACATTATTATTGATAATAATAATTTATTATATTGACAGATTTTTTCGGTGAACTTTGCTCAGTATTCAAATTAGCTTGCTTGTTTACTCGTACACCTCCGAAAATAGCTATACTCGCAATCAAATGTAAGACTTATTCGTTACCTAACTCCAATTTCAGAGGTCACTGTTTTCTCAGCCTCCATGTAGAAACAGCGGATCTGATAGGCTTTATCGATCTTCGTAATAAATAGTGGATGAAAACTGATGACGACCGTAAATTCCACTGCGATTCCGGAAGGGTTGATCTGAAACGATTTCATCAAGAGTACATAGTAGATAAGAGTGTGACAAGCGTTACAGTCTGTTGTCAGCTGATTGCACTGTGGTCTTCACAGAGTATATATGTAGATATTTTCCTATGTTTATCACATTTTAAGTCATAATAATAACCAGTGATATGAAAATGGCTTTTCAGCCTAAATTTCAAATAAGAACTATT
>JASAND010008741.1:0-25059 GCA_030248195.1 Trissonchulus latispiculum
GTTGTAGGTACACGTTTTCCTCCTGCCGCATGATTTTCCAACCACTGCCTCCATTTGTGGTCCCCTGCATCGCAGAACCATCGCTCCATATTTGGATTTGCTGTGCACCTAAGCGGTTTATTGTCTCCATGGCTGCCAGTTTGAGCTCATATGCGGGCATATCCTTCGACGTTGCCCGGCAAAGGCTTGGCATAAAACTGATGGCACCAAAGTCAGGCAGGCTCCAGGGTGCTGCAATGCCCAGCACAGGGATCTGTTCTGGGATGGTATTAGCCAGCCCCATATCTTCAAGGGTTGTGTCCTGTGGAGTTTAAGGATGAAATGCGGCGTGTAGCGGTCAGAACGACTGGCGTGACATATTAGTCCAAAAGTTGCTCATTTCAGGGACTACCGACCTACAAACGGTATTGCTCCGTAAAACTTGAATTGCTGATTATTTTCAACATAGTAATGGCTTCCAGCATCCAAGCCAAACCGCTTTCTATAGTTTTAAAGGGTGCCTTAATTAATTTTCTCCTATCGGTCAAAATCATCGGGACTTCAAAGTCTACGAATTTTACAGTGCAGAGACCGACAAAAAATCAAAAATCATTAGAGAGCCGGGGGAGAACAGAGTCGTCCTAGTGACCAGTGAGTAGCGTTCATAAGAACTTTTTCAGGGGGGGCGGACCTCGAAAAAATTTATAGAGCTCGTGTGACACCGCCCGACAGTTGAAAAATTTTGGACACCAACGTTTAAAACGCTGAAATAAGGGTAAATTAAGCAAAAGTGAGGTAAATTTCGCGCCGAAGGCGCGAAAATTTTTAAATGTTCACGTCCTCGCTACGCGCGCACACAACCATTTTCCTTTCATCTGGGTTTCAGGGGGGGGGGAGGGGCGGCCGCCCCCCCGCCCCCCCTTATGTGCGCCCCTGGTTCCCAGTTTATTGCTGTAGAAATTATTCAGATAGCTCTATTGACACTAAAGTTATGAATTTTTCAAAAATTACCGTTTTCCTGCAATTTCAGGAACAAAGTTTTCAAAAAAAATGTCGACCCTGCTGTTGACTATAGAGGAGAGCTGGAAAGCTAAAAACCGGCGTGTGGGCTTATATTGAGGTCATCATTCTACACGCCAAATATTATTGCAATAGCTTCACCCGTTAGGCCACGGCGGTTGTGGCTTTATTTTCCCGAAATTTTGACGTGGCTTTTTTCCCGATTGACTATATACGTAGCCAAACAGGCTCTCCGCTAAAATCAGGTTTTTACCTTCTACCGAAAATTGTGAAGTCCAAATGCCATTTTGTGTTGTTCACCTGGAGGTGAAAGGGCGTTTTTAAACTTGCTACATATGTGAACGACATCTGAGCAATCAAGAACCATTTTTGTGAATTTGGCAGGAAAACAAAAAATTGGCCAAAATGTTTAGAAAACCCGGGAAAATGTCTGGAAAGCAAGTCAATGTGATTCATAAAAAGTCTCGAAAAAGTTTAGAAAATGTCCGGAGAGAAGCTGGAAAATCTGGAAAATGTCTGGAAAGTAAACCAGATCGATTCAGGAAAACACTGGAAAAAAGCCAAGAAAAAGTCTTGAAAATGTCCGGAAAATGTCTGGAAAGTAAACCAGATTGATTCAGAAAAAACCTGTGAAATGTCTGGAAAATGTCCGGGAAAAGTCTGGAAAGTAAACCAGGTTGATTTACAAAAACCCTGGAAAAAGCCAAGAAAAAGTCTTGAAAATGTCCGGAAAAGGTCTGGAAAGTAAACCAGGTTGCTGGGCTTATTCTAGTGGGGGGGGGGGGGGGGGGGGCCCCCCTGTAAACACCCTTCCCCCCCCCAAAATCGTTCCCCCCCCAAAAATCGCCCCCCCAAAAAAAGTAGGCGCTCCCTTTTGGTACCAAATTTTGCCCTAAAAAATCGCTCAGAAGGCCAAATTTTCAAAAATTTTCCGGCTTCGCGGAAGATTGTTGCTCAACTTTAGCCCTTTTCAACACTAAATCTGCTTATTTTTGCTATGAAAATCCACTTTTATAGTATATGCCAGAAAAATAGCGCTATTTTTAGCATATTTTTCGAAAAATTTTCGCCCCCCCCCCCAAAAAATTCCTTGCCCCCTCGAACCCTTTGAGAGGCCCTCCTAGAAGCCCCCCCCCCCCCCACGAAAAAATCCTAGAAAAAGCCCAGGGTTGATTTACAAAAACCCTGGAAAAGGCCAAGAAAAAGTCCTGAAAATGTCCGGAAAAGGTCTGGAAAGTAAACCAGATTGATTCAGAGAAAACCTGGAAAAAGCCTAGAAAAAGTCTTGAAAATGTCCGGAAATAGTCTGGAAAATGTCAGGAAATTAAACCAGATTTATTCAGAAAAAGTTGGAAAAAGTCTGGAAAATGTCCGGAAAATGTCTAGAAAGTAAACCAGATTGATTCAGAAAAACCCTGGAAAAAGTCTAGAAAAAGTCTTGAAAATGTCCAGAAAATGTCTGGAAAATCTCTGGAAAGCAACCCAGATTGATTCAGAAGAACTTGGAAAAAGTCTGGAAAATCTCCGGAAAAAGTCTGGAAAATGTCTGGAAGGTAAACCAGATTGACTCAGAAAAAACCTGGAAAAAGTCTGGAAAATTTGAAAATTGAGACAAAAATCTGGAAAAAGTCCGGAAAAAGTCTGGAAAATGTCTGGAAAAAAGTTAGAAAAAGCCTGGAAAATGTCTCAAAAATCCCTGGAAAATCTCTGGAAAAACCCTGGAAAATCGTTTTCCAGAATTTTTCCAGATATTTTCTGGAAAAAGTTTTCCTGTGGGTCCCCCCCCCCCGCCCCCCCACCCCCCCCCCTAACACACCTATGCCCACTCCCCAAGACCCCCCAAACCCCCCCCCCCAAAATTTTTTCAATTTTTATGCCAAAAATCGCATTTTCAGCCATTGCAATGCTAATGCCAAAAAACATCCAACCATTAACTAATTTTAACATTAGACAGGGCCTTTAAACTCGAAAAGTTATTTTAGCGTAGGAATGAAATTTGCGAATAAATTATAGCCGAGAAGTTTTTCTATTTCGTAACTTTCGCATAATTTTTTCAGAGCACTCCTTCTTTCTTAAATATTTGAGGCCCCCACGTGTTCATATGATGCAGAAGCTGGTCAAAGTACACCACATAGGCAAGGCCGCACCCGGGGGGGGGGGGGGTCGAAGGGTTAGAAAATGGAAAAGTTTTGCATTTTATAGCAAAAACTGCTTTAAAAAAAAATTTTCACGCCAATTTACTTTTCCCAAGAAAAAACATCACATGTAATTCTTCAACTTCTGAAGGCCCAGCATAGTTGTAACGGAGACTTGGGGTGGGGGGCCCCTCCCCCGGAATTTTGGGGGGACTATTTAGACCCCCTCAGCCTCAAAACCCCCCACGACCCCCCCCCAAACATCCCCCAAATAAATTTTCTATTTTATGCCAAAAATCGCATTTTTAGTCATTGCTGTTGCCAAAAACATTCAACCATGAAGTAATTTTGACATTAGACAGGGGTTTTAAAACCGACAACTTGATTGGCAACATGTTTCTAACTACAAAATAAGGTCAATATAGAGTCAGAAAGTCCATAAAACTGATTTAAAAACGGGTATTTCACGCACTAATGAACACTTTAAGCCAAAGAATTTTTTTGAAAAAAATTTTGCAAAATTAACCCTAAATATACCCGATTTTTGGCCAATTTTTCGCGCTTCGGCGCGACCTCCCCCCCCCAGGTGGGGGAAAGGTGTGTGGGAGATTGGGCCAGGGGGCTCCCCCAAAATTTTTGGGGAGCCTCATTATGGGCCTCTGGAGTGTTAAAATGGACCCCCCCCCCAAACCTCCCCGAATTACACCTATGCCTACCCCCCCCCCCCCCCCCCCCCCCCCCCCCCACACGAAACCCTTTTCTAGAAAACAATTAGAAAAAATTGAATTGTTCCAATTGTTTTCTAATTGTTTTGTACAGTTGAAAAACTTTTTCTAATTGTTTTCAAATTACTTTCTACTAGTTTTCTAAAATAGAAAAAAATGGGAAAATATAGTTAATATTTTTTCAAAATGTCTTCTAACTGTTTTCATATAATTTCTCAAATAAGAAAACAATTAGAAAAGAATTTAGAGATTTTTTCCTATTGTCTTCTAATTGTTTTCCAGTCAGAAAATAATTAGAAACATATGAGTTTTTCTATTTTTTTCTATATTTTATACTTATATTCTAAATTTTCTATATTTCTACTAGCATTTTAAAGTATATTCCATCAAAATCAAAGCTAAAGTGGGGGTTGGTGCTTGGAAAAAAATTTAAGGAGGGTGTGGCGTGTGGGTGTCTCTTAGTCAAAGAACGGAGGACTTGCTTGCAAACCGATTTGTTGAAAGGGGATAGAGCCAGAGGCAACTGAAACGTTTTATAGTGTTGACGAAAAGTTGGGTTTTCATCAGTCAAAATCAGTTATTTTACAAATTGTTTTGCATTGTTTTTTTCAAATTGGAATGAAGTTTTCTTGTAAGTAGAAAATATTAATGTTTGTAAATTATTCCAATTTTTGATATAAATTTAATGATAACGAATATATACAATTTGTTCTGCAGTTTTCTGAATTTAAGGTCACGCATAAAACCCGTTGCCAAAATTTTGTTGGGAGAATTGGGAAGGTGGTAGGTAGTATATAATTCTTCCCCCCATTCCAAACCCATGACAGCTGCATTGGGTTTTAGGTGTTTTACATTTAGGTAATTTTGAATATATGCATATATATATATATACATATACGTATATATATAAGTCCATATGGAGATATATATACTGGAGATGTTTCCAAAAACAGACTAGGTGTGTGTACAGCGAAAAATTGGTAAAATTCATTGAAGTGTACTAAAAGTCGCTAAAAATTGCGGAAAATCGAAAAATCTTACATTTTAACAAGAAATAAAAGATTTTTCCCGGCCCCCACGAAGATTTTTCTTATCAATTATTTAAACCAAATTTAAGGTGGTGATTCCTTTTGGGCACATATTGTTGTTTGGCGGCGCAAATCAAGATCAAATTTGATGAAACTTTCCGAAATAAGTTCTTTTAGCGTTCTAACACCCTCCGCGCAATCCCGATTCAAAAATTCGAGATTTCCGGTCAAAGTGGTTTTTCCCAATCTCTGAACGTTTGGCAGCTGCTATACAGTTATGACTATATTCATTCGAAAGATCTCGTCGAGCTTCACATTTTTGCTTTTTAAAGCTAGTTTCTAGCTTTTCTCTATCGTGAGATATAGCCGATTTTCTTGTTTTGGCGTCAAAACCTTGTCATTTTACAGGAAATCAAATAATCCAACATTTCTTGAACTACGCAAGCCGTAAAATAAAACTAAGGCCGTCGATCGGAAGGTCTCACAGGGACAAATTATCCGATACATGATCGTCTTCCAACGGCTATCCTGTAGGCTGCTATCATAAAAAAATTAGTTTTTGCAAAAACACGACCAATTTGTTTCCAAAGATTGTGGAGCATTCATCACGCAAGTTGGAGGGCTGCTACTGAACAAATGTGTTCTACACGAATATACCCAGGGACGATTTTTTAGTTGCCCCGATTGCTGCTTTCTAGCTAAAGTAATCGCTTGACAAATTTGGAAAAAGTAGGCAAAATACAGGTTACGCACACATTTCAGCTTATTTCTCTATAACGAAGAGCGACTTCAGAATAAATAAAAAATCGTCCCCAGCTATTTGATGGAGGTATCGAATGATATAACCGATGTCTTGCGAAAAAATTTACTTGAGTCTGCAAAAATTCTGGAAAATTATACTTCTTCTAAAATGTGTTAAAAATATTTTAGAAAAGCAAAATTAATTTCGTGGCATGCATTAAATAGAGAAAATGTCAAGCTACATTTTGATATAAAAATGGCTTCTTAACTCCAAGTAATGAATGAGTTATAATGGTGCAAACTTTATGTGACCAAAGGGAATCACCACCTTAATTTAGCATATTTAAAAGTACGTAAATGGCATATATTAGTTTATTTATATATATTTATGATCGTCTTCCAACTGCTATCCTGTAGGCTGCTATCATAAAAATGTAGTTTTTGCAAAAACACGACCAATTTTTTCCAAAGATTGTGGAGCATTCCCCATGCAAGCTGGAGGGCTACTACTGAACAAATGTGTTTTGCACAAATATACCCAGGGACGATTTTTTAGTTGCCCTGATTGCTGCTTTCTAGCTAAAGTAATCGCTTGACAAATTTGGAAAAAGTAGGCAAAATACAGGTAACGCATACATTTCAGCTTATTTCTCTATAAGGACGAGCGCTTTCACAATAAATAAAAAATCGTCCCCAGCTATTTGATGGAGGTATCGAATGACCGTATAACCGATGACTCGCGAAAAAATTTACTTGAGTCTGCAAAAATTATGGAAAATTATACTTCTTCTAAAATGTGTTAAAAATCTTTCAGAAAAGCAACATGAGTTTCATGGTATGCATCAAAAAGGGATAATGTCAAGCTGCATTTTGAGATAAAAATGACTTCTTAACTCCAAGTAATGAATGAGTTATAATGGTGCAAACTTTATGTGACCAAAGGGAATCACCAAAGGGAATCGCGAGGCATCGGTTATATCATTCGATACCTCCATCAAATAGCTGGGGACGATTTTTTATTTATTGTGAAATCGCTCTTCGTTGTGGAGAAATAAGCTGAAATGTATGCGTTACCTGTATTTTGCCTACTTTTTCCAAATTTGTCAAGCGATTACTTTAGCTAGAAAGCAGTAGTCGGGGCAACTAAAGAACGTCCCTATGTATGATTGTGCATAACTCATTTGTTACGTAGCAGCCCTCCAGCTTGCATGGTGAATGCTCCATAATCTTGGTAGTGCATTTGCAAAAACTACATTTTTCATAATAGCAGCCTACGGGATAGCTGTTGGAAGACGATCATCCATCGGATAATTTGCCCTTGTGAGACCCCTGAAACTTTCAGAAATTGGGTAAAACCGCCCTGATCGGAAATCTCGAATTTTTGAACCGGCATTCCGCGGAGGCAGGGTGTTAGAACGCTAAAAGAACGTATTTCGGAAAATTTCGACAAATTTCATCCTGATTTGCGCCGCCAACCAACAATTTATGCTCAAAAGGATTCACCACGTTAAAAGGTGGTGATTCCTTTTGGGCACATATTGTTGGTTGACGGCTTAAACCAAGATGATATTTGATGAAACTTTCCAAAATAAGTTCATTTGGTGTTCTAACACCCTCCGCGCAATCCCGTTTCAAAATTTCGAGATTTCCGTTCAGGACGGTTTTTGCCAATTTTTTACAGTCGAGCAGCAGCTGCATAGTTGTGTCTATACTCAGTTGAAAGATCTCGTTGAGCTCTATATTTTTGCTTTTGGAAGCAACTTTCTAGCTCTTCTCTAGTTTGAGATATAGAAGGGTTTCTTATGTTGGCGTTGAAAACTTGTCATTTTTGCAGAAATCAAATCATCCAAGATTTCTTGAGCTACGCAAGCCGTAAAATCAAACTAAGGGCGTCGATCTGAAGGTCTCACAGGGACAAATTATACGATGCATGATCGTCTTCCAACTGCTATCCTGTGGGCTGCTATCATAAAAAATGTAGTTTTTGCAAAAACACGACCATTCTTTTCCAAAGATTGTAGAGCACTCACCATGCAAGCTGGAGGGCTGCTACTTAATAGATTTGTTCTGCACAAATATACCCAGGGACATTTTTTAGTTGCCCCGATTACTGCTTTCTAGCTAAAGTAATCGCTTGGCAAATCTGGAAAAAGTAGGCAAAATACAGGTTACGCATAACGAGGAGTGATTTCACAATAAATAAAAAATTGTCCCCAGCTAGAGGCATCGAATGATATAACCGATGTCTCGCGAATAAGTGTGTCGATTTGAAGGTTTCGTCGAGGCCAATCATCCGAGGCATGATAATCTGCCAACTACTGTTCCGTGAGCTGCTATCATAAAAAATATAGTTTTTGCAAAAACATGACCAAATTTTTTTCCAGCGATTGTGGAGCATTTACTACGCAAGCATAAGGGATAATGAGTAATAATGTCTCCAAAAGGTCACCACCTTAAGGTGGTACTACTACTACCGGGTGGACTTTAAACAGGTACTGTGAACTAAAAACTTAATCAAGCGGCTTGAAATTTGGCACATTTGTTCTTTATTAGTTTAATCATCAAAATAGCTTGCCTGCAACGTTGTGGGGATTGGCTTGCTGTCTACACAAGAGGATATGTATTAAAACCTTTGAATTTAAATATCTCCTTCATTCATTTATGAATTTGTTTGAAATTTATTATGCAAGCTTTATTAATTTATACGCTCAGGCCGTTTTTAGTTTTTCGTAAAAGTGCAATTTCAGTGCAGTGCATTTCATTTGCAGTTCAATTTTTTAGCTTGTTTTGAAATATTATACATTGTATATCTTGGTTAATACTGCGTTTTTTCAAAAACAAAGAAAACGGCCTGAGCGTATGCAGATATGAAACGTATCCGGAAAATTTGGTCAAGTTTGGTTGAAGCAATAACGAGAAAATCAAAAACAAAGAATTCGCAACTTTTCATTGTTTGCTTAGGTTTTAGGAATTCGCTGTGCTTACAATCAGCTGCATAGTGTTTTTGTTAAATAATACACATAAGTAACACAATGACCACCTCTAAAACCCAATAGATTTAATTTTTGTATATAACGATCTTACATTACATTGCTTGTACAAACGGTCAACGTAAATCAGCCATATGTAAAATCGTCTGTAACTTTTGATAGAAGCCACGTACAGAAGAGATATGCGCATCGATTTAAAGTGCTTTTTGTGCTCTTTCACAAAAGAGTAGAGTAACATCTAATATACAAAGCTTAAATTAAATTTTGATTATTTGTGCGTGCACAAAACCAAGATGGTAGCTTGCCAATTATGCACTCTCTGACACCAAGTGTTTGCGCAAAGATAGTTTGCCAACCAGCCTTGTTTTACCCAATGTTTTGTTAAGATTGCTATATCCATGGAAAAATTACGAAGGAAATCCCGGTAGTGGTACTACCACCTTAAGGTGGCTTGCACCAGCCGTGTTTAGCTCGTGTTTAAACTAAACCTGAGGTTCCGTTTAACTCCTGTTTAATTAATAGTTCGCTTGCACTGATCAAGTTTAAATTAAACTCCAATTTAAAATTTGGCAATTTAAACTTCACTTCAACATTTTACAATTTGTCAATAGAAACAGAAATTTAATATCATATTTATCCGAAAAATTATCTGACAGAACACAAGAATATTTAAACGCATTAAAGAAGCGCTTTGTTATAACAGTTATTCACAAGGCTTCCCAAAACTTTATCATAATTTGTAAGGATTTTTATATACGTCAAATATTGAAGGAAATCGGGTACATTAATAAAGTACCTCATTATTTTTACGAGAGCATTACATATTAGCAGTTGTCGGAAAAAATCCTTCGCGAATATGGACTAAATGTGATTGTCAATGAAGATTCCATACCGTTTATACAAATAATTCCAATATTTCATGAATCATCTACGAAGTTTCAAGTTATAATTTTCAGTAGAAGGCGTTTTTGAAATCCCTTTCCCGCACAATTTCTAACTATTTAAAATTAATTTATGATAAAGTAAACTATTGTAAACAACCGAGAGAAACGGTAAATATAGAATAAAGCTATTCTAGATAATTGAAAATTCTAAAGAGATAATTGATGCAATAAAAATTTTGAATAAGAAATATACGGCTAACACTGTCGTTACTTACGGCTTTACGCATATGCATACTTGTTTGGCCCATGGTGATATTTTTAAACAATTTTTGAATGGTGGCTAATAAGTACAAAGCAACTTGGAGAAATAACCTGGAGAAAAAACACAACAAATTGTATCCTACCTGCTTAAAGTCATAGATAGGATAGACGGCGAAGGCGGTACAGCCCGAAAAGAACCATCACCTGATTTGCCCGGTATATACAACCAAGGCGAACAACATGTAAAAAACCCAGCGATATTACACGATAAGCGTAATGACTCCGAAAGAGAAGTTCCAACAAAACTATAAATATAAAGAAATCATAAAGTTATCAAAATAAAATATGAAATATATATAGTTTCTATACTAGTTACTATACTATACTAGTTATATAACTTACTAAACCTAGCTACGCGCATAGCTACTACTACGTACAAACCTAAGTGTCAACAAACATGTCATTCATACTGTTAGGTGCTCTCATATGCTGACCACTCTGCTAGACTGATACTAGTATTCGGTGGGCGTCGTCAGTAGCATGCCGACTTGCTAGTTGCAGCTTTAGGTTGTTTTCAACTCCCAGTGAAATAGGATAGAAACGTTTCTGCCCGGTGGTCCCATTCACACGTGCAGGTTAAGCAAAGGTGCTACACACATCATTACATATGGATGATACCGATTTGTCGAATTTTATATGAAACTTCTGTTTTTTAACAGTTTTTCGCATTTGCAATTTAAGACTTTGCTGATTATATCCCTTAGAAATAGCTAAGTCCAGTAATTTCCTAGACTTAATAATAGTTCTATTACGGATACAAATACTGCCATATCTATTAATTTCACCACCTACTACGTTAATATCTACTAGGCATGGGCACGGGTAGTCGTGTACCCGGGTACCCGAAAATTTTCGGGTACCCGGGTCCTGCTTCGGGTACCCGAAATCCAGTTAAAACCGGAAAAAACCGGATAAAACCTAATTAATCTGGATCAAGCAGAGAAACAATTTTTGGCTCTGAAAATTTTTAACCACCGAATATTTTGGCTAAGAAAATTTTTAACCGCCGAAGATTTTTCAGTTTATTATAATTTAATACTTGATACTACAACAGAAAAACGAAATAATGGTAAGAGTAATTAGTCCTGGTATTTTCAAACATTCTATAATTTTATATTTTTAGACTTGTTTTTAAAATATTAAATTTGCCATGCTCTAATAATTTTTCTTTCTTTAAATTCCTATTGGAGCAAGCAATATGCGGTAGTCGATGAATTAATTGAAACTGAAAATTCACAAGATACAAACAAAACCGTTCGCATCAAAATAGTGACTTTTGCCACAGCTCTGCGTTGTTCTCTAAACTGTAAGTAGCAATGCTAATTACCATTAGATGGTGTCAATAGTGACTGATACGAACTTGAAAGTTTAGTGATTCTATTTAATGCCACATCGTCAATTCCAAAGTTGAAAAGCTTTCTTCACCAATGCCCAACGCTCATTAGCTTTTAATTTTTGTCATCTTTAAGCTGTTTCTGAACTCAGAAAGCGCTCCCAGATTGTTTGCACATTCATTCAACCAAATGTTGAGCATACGAGCATTTGGATGATGCTTTGGTATGCGCACACCTTTAGTGACTGAGAAAGTTTATCCAAGTTAAGGGGATGGTTACTTTGACTTTCTTTGGATACAGTAGGATCGCAATCAGAATAAATGAATCTATTTCAAGGAATATTTAATAAATGTCTTGTAAACGTTTAACAAAAATTCTAAAGGACTTTCACCTCCCGTCAGTTTTACTTTTAGTAAAGTTACTCCAAAAGCAAAAGGACAGAGAGAAAAAGGAAATTGGAAAGAAGCCATTGTTTTCAGGTTAAAATTTCTAAAATTAATCTAAATTGAAAACGTAAACACTAATGTCAACACTATAAGTCAATTTATTTCTTAAAATAAAATCCAAAATGCCTTTCTGGCACTAAGTGAGTTTAAAATTTTATATTTTTTGTCAGTAAAGTGTAGTCCGATCTGAAAAAATTTAGTTTTTATCCAAGACATTTTATTTTTTACATGGTTTCATTAAGAAATTAACGTAAAAGGAAACGAAAAGAAACTACGTAAAGCTTAGGACTTCGTGCAGGGTTTGCTTGTTTGCTGCCTTTTGTGGGATTCCTATTTTAAGAGACAAGCAGTTGAAGTTAGCCAAACTTTGCTTTCATTTGGGGATTTGCTTTTATACTCCAAATGCTTTCTAAAAACTGTTAACATTTGAAGGATAGAGGAAGCGGACAGCACCACGGTGGCAGGAAACTCAGAAAATTGCTGATCTGAGCGCGGAATAAAACCCAATGTCTTCTATATCAGCATCAGCTTCCGATACCGCGACAATTAATTGAAAGTCCCTATATTCCATTTTAAGTCTTTAAAACTCCTTTGAAATGACTTAGGAATGAAAATCTATCCAATCTAAGCTCAATGTGAATAAAGACCCCTGAAAAAAGTTAAATTTCAAAATGGCCAAGTCCGAAAAATGGGTTAAAAATTTCTCGGGTACCCGGGTACCCGGGTAGTATCGCAATTACCCGACATAGGGCTTCAGGTAGTACCGGGTACCCGGGTCCAAATTTTTGGACCCGTGCCCATGCCTAATATCTACAGCCATAGATGACCAAAAGCAATCATCTAGGCTATTAAATACACGTGTTAATATGGGTGTTCATACAAAACAAGTGTGTCCATACTAAACAACAGCAGTGTCCATACATGACTAAATAAAAATTTTCTGACGAAAATTATTCTTTAAATTGCAGTTATTTTCCATTACGTTTTTCTCATTGAACTCTTTTACAGCTGCAAAGTACACACTCTGTGGATTCTATTGATATTCGTTTTAACCAAAAAATATTTGCCGGAGACTATGAAAAAGTGTTGAAAATATCCAGATTAGTACAAGATCCGGTGCTTGTGATTTTTGTT
Organism: Trissonchulus latispiculum; assembly: GCA_030248195.1. Taxonomy (NCBI): domain Eukaryota; kingdom Metazoa; phylum Nematoda; class Enoplea; order Enoplida; family Ironidae; genus Trissonchulus; species Trissonchulus latispiculum. The sequence goes on from JASAND010008741.1 coordinate 12,738, forward strand.
ATATTTGTGATTTTTGGGGGGCTGGGCGGGAACTGGTAAATTGGATGGCTCTCTTTCTGTTTATATTGACAAATTTGCATCGGCCCGTTATTTTTGTAATTTGAGGGTTGTGACAGGTAGTTCCGGGGCGTTTACTCGAGTGAAATATGAACGGTGAAGATTTTCTCCCTGGTAAAATATCCATGACATCTTTCCCACTGAAAAAATTTCTCTGGCAATATTTTTCCGGGGGAATTTCACCAATGAAATTACTTCGGCGGAATTTTTCGATTTTCTAGGGGGATGAATTACACTGTTCAGTAGCTCGAAAAGGCCCTGAGATGCTTAACTGGTCAGCATTTCAAAAAACATCTGGGAAAACTAAGAAAGAAGAGGTCGGTTATCCCCATGAAAACAGAATGACACTAAGTGAGCGTTATCTAAGCCAGGACACAGTTTGTGTTAATAACACAATTCTTGAACAAGATTCACACGTAAAGGTGATCATGCATAAACAATGACTGAGTTATAGACAGAAGATGTCTGCAAATTATTCGTTGGTTCCGCTTCCAACAATAAAACAAATTTGATGTGAAGGCATAATTGACAAATTTCCTGAAAAACCTGTAAAATGATGTCAGTCAACGGTTAAAAATAATCTGTTAAAGTTGACAATCTTTTTTGGTTGTCGGAAAAAGTTTTCTCTGACAGATTGTTATTAGACTTTTAATTTGTTAGCAAAAACAAGAACCGGATAATTCTGCTCTTATAATCACATGCTTTTTACATATTAGTACAAAATTGAGCAGAAATATTGTTGTACTTTAGTACATCCTACTCCTCCTTGGCAGATAGGATATGCCTAAAGTCGTTAGCCGTACGTTAGACGTTTTCCTGACTAACCCTGGACTGCACCAACAAAGTTTAAGAATAGCTGCAGAATAGATGAAGGCTAAATCCAATATTTGAATGGGAAATCAGTAGTTAACCTTCTGCTATTCTACTACTATTCTTAAACTTTGTTGGTGCAGTCCAGGGTAAGTCAGTCAAACTAGTATACAACAGTTAACAGCGACAGTGTAAATGACAATAGAGTATATGAGTTAACCTAAACAGTTTTCATATAATTTTCGTCAGCAATAACTCAAATTAGTATTAAGAACTGTTGTAAAAATACTCGTAGAAAAAATTTATTTGTAGGTCACAAACGGAAGGCTCTCTCTCCAGTTGCAGGCTCATCCCATGGCAAATGAGTCAGGGCCACCGGCTAGGTCAGAATTCCGCCATCTCCAAGAACCCAGCCACATGGCGGGGTTCCCTGACTAGTGTTTGAGGCCGGTGTCGTGAAATATTCTTCCCCCCCAAATATTTTCCCCCCTATAAGGTGAAATATTTTCCCCCCTTCGGAGCAATAAGGTGAAATATTTTTCCCACTAAATATTTTCCTTCCCGAATATTTTCCCCCCTAATAAGGTTAAATATTTTCCCCCTAAATATTTTCCCCCTGAAATATTTTCCCCCCTCTGAGTAAACACTGCTCTGCTCAGTACAGTAAGCTATATGAAACCCGTTCAGATTATGCTGCAGTGCCACTGTAGCTTTATATATGTTGGACAACACTATCAAGGGAGTTTATATACCGACTTCCTGTTAAGCTTCCAACGTAAGCTTTAACATGTTAACTTATTATTTTTGTAACATCCTCTGGTAATACTAGGTTACTTTCATTTTTAAATTTAACTCCTACTCCAAACAAGAGAACTGTAATTGTCTCCGAGCAGGTATTACATCAGACGCAAACAAAACCAAAGCCAAAACTGTGACAATATTTGAACAAGGCAAAGAACACAAGTCAAACAAAACTGATATTTGAACAATTCAGCATTCAAGTCGCTTCCAAACAATATATGTCAACGTCAAGGGCATGGGGGAATTACGACGCAGTCACAATTACAGTTCCAATTCATCGGAGACCTATTCCACGAGACAATAAAGAGCCAAACCCGGTTTCCACCCGCTCAAGTCAACGTCTTCGGCTGGCTGAACAGCGGGTGTCCGCATTCCGTCATAAAACAAAAACTGTTCTCAGCATTAATCAAAGCAGCAAAATGACCTGGACAGTTCAAGGTTAACCCAGCTAATTCGAATCTGTGAGCTTGCAAGCAAAGGCGCGTTGGTAGAAGCTGAACTGCCCTGCTGGCTGAACAATCTTCTAAAATATCTATTGGAAGCATCCACGGATCATTAACGAATTTAAGAGATGGTCGGACTCGAGATCCTGCGCAAAAATTCTTTAAACTTTCTGTATTGGTATCAAGATCGTGTACAGTATCCGTGAAAACAGGAGCATCCGGTGAGATCGGAACTCTTGGTGACCAGGATCTTCCGCATATTGTTGTGAATTCTTCACTGTAAAGCTGCTTAAGGGTGTCTTCCAAATTAGCCGCAGTTGATGACGGAAAATAGAGCTCATAGACGTTTCTCCTACAAGGACAAAAAGTGGAGTCGCAACAAGAAACAGACTGTGCCTTCCAAACGTCCTTCAATGGCTGCAACATTCTTTCGTATTCAGAGCCATAAAAATCATATCGCGTCTCAAACTCTCCAAAAAGGAATGAACCCCATTCAAATTTGCCTTGATCAAATTTTTCTTGTTGCATGAGCCGCAAAGAGCTACTCTCTCTCGTTGAACTTTGCTTCCTCGTTCTGTAGGAAAAGGCAATGGGCTGGATTTTAATATCCCAATCAGTAATGTTCTGAGCACAAACTTTCATAATTTGGGTCTGCAATGTCTGATTAAACCTTTTGGTTAGTCCTTGAGTCTGGGGGTGATAGGCAGTTGAAATGCGATGCTCGATTTGAAGCTTCTCGCAGAGGTGCTGTTAAGCTCATTACAAAACTCCGTTCCTTGATCAGTCTGCAGAATTTCCATGCAGCCATATCTGTAAACCAAATCTAGCACACATTGTTGGACTTCAACAGCGGCCTTACTCTTCAATGGCCAGACTTCGCGCCATCTGGTAAGATATTCAGAGGCTACCGCCACATAAATGTTCCCTCTGGGGTTTCCTTCAAAGGACCCAGTAAATCCATACTCCAACGATGAAATAAAGATCTGGTTACGGGAATGGGGTGCAATGTCAAAGGGGGAGGTTTATTGCAAGGATTTGACATTTGACAAATGTGGCAGTTTTGGCAGAAGGTTTTAACATCCTTGGAATGACCCTTATACCAGAACCGCTCCGCTAATTTTTCAGAAGTAGCTGTGACTCCAAAATGACTACCGCCGATGTCATTGACATGGACACCCTCAAGAACCCGCTTCTTCTCTTCCTCACCTATTACAACCTTACAAGGGACTTTGCTGCCTGAACTGTGATAAAGGCGGTCCTTTCCACCGTGAATTTTGAAAGAGAAGGGTTGCAACATCTTCCGAAAATCGCGTTTCTGTGTTTTTAAGTAGCACCATGCAGGATATTCTTGCTGATGCAAGTAGTTCAAAATTTCCCCTGCTTCTACACCATCCATTTCCTATTTTAGAACAATTCAAGCGAGAGTCAAACTAAGTAAGTAAAATCCTTAGGAAATTCTGAATCCTATGCCAACTGTGCACTGTCTATAATTGTCCGGTACATGGATAAGATTTCTGAGAAACTGGCGTGCTTGAGGAATCGCGAGGAGATAGTTGGTGAAATCTGCTAAGTGTAGCGTAGCGGCATTATATATTCTCACCCCCTCCAAACTTTTGTAAAATAATCTTTAAAACAAAACAATCTTTCTTTCTTTTTAACCTACTTTATATGCCCCAATAACTTTACTTCCCCTAGGGCTCTTTTCTGTTTTTAAAAGTTAACGTTTCAACAGTTTTGGGGGCATTCTTGACAGACTTTGTTTAACGCAACTTGCAGTTTGCATCTCTTCTCTTGCAACCGTTAACGAAACCTATGTAGGGTCAACTACTCCTACTTTACAGCGTATCAGCCTGTGAAACTTAACTTTGCATCAATACAAACGCCCAACACAATATCTTGACTTTGCCATGCTACGCTACTCCTGGTTCTCCATGTACTGTATTCTTACCCTTCCGAGGGCAAGCATGTCTGTTTACTGTATTTCGAGCCTTCCCGAAGGCTTGTTTATTTAATTGTCAGATAGTTGTGCCATAAGTCAGACTTGCTTATCCGTAAGCGAGAAAGATCCAGTTCTGTTGTGGCCATTGCTGTCACTGTGTGTACCGTAACCTCTTCTCGCTGACCAGTCAGCAAGGGAAATTAAAGCCAGCTATCGAAAACTCGCGTTGTTTCCTATTCGAGCGTCGAGAGTCACAAACAGTTATCCGAAATCCCTAATCCAGAACTTCCTAACTCGGTGCAGCGCTACAAACACCTAGCAAACCTAGCAAGCCTAGCAAGGGTAGAAGACTTCTGTAATGCAACCTAGGGGAACCTAGGGTTCACGCACTGTCCTGAAAGCTAATCAAACGAAATCAGAAAAATAGCCGTCGGCAATATTGTTCTGTAATATAGCGGAACTCGTTGAACTGCAAGAAGCGTGTAAAATTGCTGCTTTCTAGATTTGGATCAAATATCCGAACCATCACTTAAAGACAGGACGTCTAACGTCTTATGCATAGCGAACATAGGATATACATATATCAGGTTCGATGCACTTTCTGAGCTTGGTTTTACATTTACATAGTTGCCATAAATAGGCGTCCAACATTATCAAAGGTAACTGACCGACAACGAATACTAAGGCAGAGCATCTCTATCATGACACATACAAGCTGCTAATATTCTACAATCAGTCACGACTAAAGGCAGTTAAAAAGTTTTACTTAAAACACACACACACACACACATATATATATATATATATATGTATATATATGATATATATATATATATATATATATATATATATATATATATATATATGTATATATCATACATGGGCAATGAACTTGGCTCTAGCCTGCACAGCCATCGAGCTCACTGCGCGGGGGGTCAAATTTCTAATTTTTCACGATATGTGTCTAGGTCGATTCTGGTTTTTTCAAAGCTCTGTTTCTGTCCCTTTGTCGGAAAGATTTGCGAATTTAAGCAATCCTTTAAGATTTTGGTGAATCTCGCACAATATACGGAAATTTTTATTCTCTGGTTTTACTGAAATAGCAATGGAATTTTATGAATGTAGTCATAATTCATTCGGTTTTTAAAATTTATTTAGCAATGCTGTATCAACGTTGTATCAACCACCACCATTGATTTCTCAAAAACTACTCAACGGATTTCGGTAATTTTTGGCAAAGTGGAAATTCGCGCGTATTCGGAGGAACGTTTTTATTGGTTTTGGCTAAAACGTTTTGAGTAGCAAGAAAACTCAAGGCTAAGTTGCAAAATTTCGTGTTACCGTGCATTTAGCCAATTTTCTCGAACGTTAGGACCTGCTGAGCCGAATCCAAAAAACGTCCCTCGACCCATATGTCTGTCCTTTATATCATAGCACAAAATGAACTTTTGACAAATTCCTTAGACTGCAAAGTATTTAAACTAGCCGACAAGAAAAATAGACACTATTCCTTTCAAAACGTTCTAGTTTTAGCTAAGGTTTTGTAGTCTTCACAGTCTACTTTCTATAAATAGCAAAGTTGAAGATCTTCTTTAAGTCATATGTGCCAATATCTGAACTAAAAAGGAATATATGCATGTCTGTATATCTTCTGTCTCAGACATAACCTTCTTTGTAAAATTAAAAATATTTTCAAACTGTGCGTCGAACTCGGGTTATTACGGTGCTAGCCTAATGTATTAAACATTGCACCGTTTCAGCTTTTGTTGTAACGTTTTTGCGGTCGTTCGAAATACTAAGCTTTCACAAAAAATAAACTAAACTAAAAGGTCGCGAAAATTTGAAGCAAAAATAAACTAAAACGCGCCGATGGTGCAAAATTTTTAAAAGAATGTAATGATCAACGCGACGCGAAACGTTTTAAACTAGCGAATTAGCGAGAATGGGTTGCCGCGGCATTTTCCGTTTATAGATGGCTATATCTCCCAAAAGAGGCACCTCTGCGACCCAGTATAGTCTGATTCGTGTAGTCCGTATCGAGAGCTCTCAATAGAGTACCATATTGACCATATTTAGAGTTGTTTAGATTTTTGGTCATTTTGGTAGATTTTGACCATTTTTGACCCCTTTGAAGTTCCGTAACTCAATGTTCGTACATTTTCGCGGCTTGGGCCTGTTACAACTTTTTATGTACTTAACGAGAGCTTTCGAATGCGCCCCATATTAGGTGATTTCCGCTACTTTCAATTTTGAGCCATTTTGGCCAATTTTGACCATTTTTGACCCCTTTGAAGCTCCGTAACTCAAATTTCGTACATTTTCGCGGCTTGGCCCTATCACAACTTTTTATATACGCAATGAGAACTTTCGAATGACACCGATATGAGCCCGATCCGAGAACTATCAATTTTGAGCCATTTTGGCCGTTTTTGGCCATTTTTTGACCATTTTTCGCCTCATAACTCAAAATGAGTGCATTTTCAGGCCTTGACCCAATTACAACTTTTTCATTACTCGTCGAGAGCTTTCGAATGATACCAAAATTAGCTCATTTGGACAAATTTTTTATTTTACTAATTTTTACCCACGGGGCTGCTCCGGGAGCAACCTTGCTCCCCCGGGGCTCCCCGCGCTTCAGTCAACAGTTCACCCCACCCCCAACCCCCCGTGAAAATTTCAGCCCAATCGGTCCACTCAATCAAAAGTTAGAGGGGGGGACAGGGGGTGGTCACGAGAATATGAATAATAATAATAATAAACGGACATACCCAGATGAAAGGGTTGCCTTTTTGTGTAAAAAGCGGCAACCCAATAAATGTAATGGAAATTTCGCCAAGGGCGAAGTCGACCAAGAAATTTTCAGACCATTTTGTTGCAGGAGATAAAATTTTTATGCGCGGGGTAAAAATTGGATGCATGGTTTAAAACTTTAATGCACTTTGTTGCGCGGGGGTAAAAATTTGGTTGCGCGGGGGTAAAAATTTTGTTGCTCGGGGTAAAAATTTGGTTGCGCGGGGGTTAAAATTTTGTTGCGCGGGGTAAAAATTTGGTTGCGCGGGAAAAATGTTAAAGCACTCTGTTGCGCGAGTGTAAAAAATTTGCTGCGCTTAACAAAATATTGAGGCGCGGGACAAAATATTGAGGCGCTTTCCTGCACGGGGTGAAAATTTTACTGCACATGGATAAATTTTTGAGGCGCTTTCCTGCTGGGGGTAAAATGTAACTGCGCAAGGGTAAAATTTGATGCGAGAGTTAGAAATTTTGTTGTTTCGTTCTAAGGTGCTTTGTTGCGCGGGGGTAAAAACTATTGCTGTGCGGCGCCGGCGATAAAGATTTTTTGCGCGGGACAAAATTTTGATGTGCTTTGTTGCGCGGGGGTAAAAAATTTGTTGCGTGGGATAAAACCTTGAGACGCTTTCCTGCGCGGGGTGAAAATTTTACTGCGCGGGGGTAAAAGTTTTGCTGCGCACTGCGCGGGGGTAAATTTTTCCTAGCCTGCACATGTGCAGGAGTTGTGCAGGCATTGCCCATGCGTGGTATATATATGATATGATATGATATATAATATGATACAGTATATAAGACGTATAATGTTAATATAATAATAAACAGCAACAAAAACATGACGTTAGTTCACGAACTGAGCCAAGCATCCAATCCAGTCCAGTCCAGTCGTACGGTGGATCGTGATCAAGAGCCAATGGTCTTCGAATAAGACACTGAATGTTACAAAAATAATAAGTTAACATGTTAAAGCTTACGTTGGAAGCTTAACAGGAAGTCGGTATATAAACTCCCTTGATAGTGTTGTCCAACATATATAAAGCTACAGTGGCACTGCAGCATAATCTGAACGGGTTTCATATAGCTTACTGTACTGAGCAGAGCAGTGTTTACTCAGAGGGGGAAAATATTTCAGGGGGAAAAATATTTAGGGGGAAAATATTTCACCTTATTAGGGGGGAAAATATTCGGGAAGGAAAAATATTTAGGGGGGAAAAATATTTCACCTTATTGCTCCGAAGGGGGGAAAATATCCAGGGGGAAAATATTTCACCTTATAGGGGGGAAATATTTGGGGGGGGGGAGAATATTTCACGACACCGGCCGACCTAAGCCGGCCAACGACGTTTGCTCGCCGGCCGGCCGGTGTCGTATATTATTTTGTCACCTATGCTAAATTGTCACCTAACGCTGTAGCGAAGATTTCTGCTAAGGTGACAAAATAGCATGCATGCTATTTTGTCACCATGCTCAATTGTCACCAGCTCAGATACAGTTGCTAGAAGAGACAAATCGTCCAATAGCTGACTTGACTGAAAATTGATTGGTCGGTTTGAAGATAAACGTCAATCAAATTTTGGTTATTTCTTCCCACGCACAACATTCAACAGTCATTCGGGGTGGACTGGTGTGGTGGTTGGTGGGTGGTTAGTCCTTGCTTGGGAAGATTTAATTCTGATAAACAAAACTATACATAACGCTTAGCATATAAGTTTAACTGCAGAGTTGAACAAATTTTAATTTAACAGTTATGTAATTAAAAATCATGGCATCTTGATTTAGATGAGAGCAATTCTACTTTAAATTTCCGCAGCTGTAAATACAAATATACTCAATAAATAAAAATGGGTTTCTTTCATCTTTCGTCAGTTAGTCCCTGGATTTATTTCCTCCTCCTCTTTTGTTTCACCGTTATGTTACCAATTATTGTTGTATTTCGTTGCGCTAAAGTTAGTATATATTGCTTGCTTCTGAAAGTTTTGTTTAGATTTGGGAACTGCCGTTTCCCCATGAAATGGACCTAACGGAATATGACCAAATTGTCACCTTTTTGACATCTGAGGTTTATCCACCAGACTGCCAAGGTAGAGATGGCCGAAAATTCTTTCGAAGAAAATGCTCTCGTTTCAAACTCATTTAGTCAAATCAAGACGGTAAGCTTTATTACGTTGCAAAGTCAGGATGCCAAACCAAAGTTGCACTGGCCAGCCAGTTGTCTCAGATCCTTTCAGATCTGCATGGATCTCCTAGCGGAGGTAAGTATATACCAATTTAGATTAATCTATCTGCATATATTTTCTGATTTTCATGTGACGTTAGTGCAGTCGTTGTCAGAGGTAGTCGCTTGCATGGGTAACCCCGTTGGGTATCAGGGGTCGATGTCACAGGGAAAATTTCATCCGTTGAAGTTTCCCCCTGGAAAACTATCCTTGGGGAAATTTCTCCGTCTACTTTCATCAGTCAGAATCGAATTAGTCAGAATTTCATTAGTCAGAAGTTTGTTAGTTAGAATTTCATTTGTCAGGATTTCATAAGTCAGAATTTCATCTTGTTAGAAGAAAATTATTTTTTTGCAAAATTCTGACAGACGAAATTCTATTAATAAAATTCTGACAAAGGTTTAGTTTAGTTTATTCAGGTTTATTTTAATCTGTAGGTTCCAGGGATGGGCGCGGAGAAAAAGGACTGGAAAAAAAGGAAAAAAGGGAAACCAACCCTAATAGATTCACTGTTACGGGGGTTGCACCAAATAAGGGACAGTCCCAAATAAGGGACACTTCTTGCTTCTCTAAGCTGACACGATTTTTTGCAAATTCGTTTTTAGATTTTTAGATTTCTAAATTTTTAATTAATTTCTGTTAAATTTGGAAAAATGTTCCAAATAAGGGACAGCTGGTGCCAAATTAGGGACAGCAACTGGAGCTTAAATAAGGGACAAATTTGGAGGCCGCAACGGCGTCGGATCGAATCCCAGCACCGGCAAATATGGTTTTTATTTTTTAATTAAAGAAGCTATTAGTTTATTCTGACATATTCTACGGTTATTTAGTGTTTATAAGAGAAAATTGATGCGATAATATAATTTTTAAAGTGTTTCAAATTTGACGCAAACAAAATTTATTTTCTTGTCCAGCAGAAATTGAGCCTTCCGCTGATATAAAGATAACGTTGTGGTTCCCCATAGAAATTGAGTAAACGACGTTTCTCTTCCAAAAACAAAAGTTTCAAAAATTTTGTCAGTTTGGTGTCCCTTATTTGGTACAACCCCCCCTAAAGGTTTTCAAGGGGAAATCCTTCCCTGCGACACCGAAACTGAAGGTGTCTGTATCCTTTTCTCCAGTGCTGTTGTGTTGATTTTTGAAAAGCTTTAATATTACATTCAGATTTACATTAATTACATTCAGATTCAGCTTTAATATACATTCTGGATCGAATCAGTTCGTTGGAATCAGATCTTCGAAGCATGCGCTAAAAGGCCCATGGTAACCTTAGAAGTGCTCAGGATCATAGGTTAACGCGGGGGGGGTCTGGGGGGGGTCCAAGCCCCCCCCCAACCCGGACAAGGTACAAGCCCTATCGCCGTCGGGGACAAGGGGTAACGAAAAAATGGCCAAGGGGTAACCAAAAACAGCCGGAAAAAAATTAGTTTTTACAGTAAAATTTCAAAAAATTTCCGGCTTCGCCGGAATTTTTTAGCTCAAAAGTTTAATTTTTCGGGAAAATCGGGCAAAATTTTGAAATTTTTTCCAAAAATTGAAGATTTTTTGCAAATTTTGCTAATTTTAATAAAATTAGCGTTAATTTTTCGAAAACTTTTACAAATTTTTTCTTGAGGTACAAGCCCCCCGAAAATTTTTGCTCAAGGTACAAGCCCCCTCAAAATTTTTTGGGGACAAGCCCCCCCCAGGACCCGACCCTATGTTAATGTATGCTCAGGATCATCAGAAAAAGGTATATGGTGCCAAACACAAAAGCGTTGTTTATTCTGTTGGTGACGACGTTCTGGTTGAGAATTCTAGGAAAGGGACAAGGCAGGGTGGTTCCTTGGAACGGCGACGACAGGGTCCATACGTTGTCAGTGAAGTCTTGGAAAAGGGAACTTATCTTCTTAGTCGAAACGGAAAGCTCCTAAAGCAGAAATTTAACTGCTCTCGACTTTTGCCCTATGTCAGATCATCCGAAGCTGAGTCCGACTCAGCTTCAAATGGTTCTGAAGAACTTTGCGCTAAATCTGTCGATATGCAGCTTGATCTTTCCTCACCAAGCCTTTCTGATGACCGACGCAGGGAATTGGGGTTGCCCTATTTATCCGTGTTCAGCAAAGGCGCCTTGCTCATTACAGAAGGTAAGGAGTTGGACGACATCGTTATTGAGGCAGCGGTTAATTTGTGATAGAATTGGCACCAAATTCCAAAGTAGTTTGCTCAGCCAAAGAAGCTTTTCCCCCGCCGCGAATGGTCACATACAAATCCACCATACCGGTGGATTTCATTGGGTTACATCTCACTTTTCCAATGGACAGGTTTATCTGGCTGACAGTCTGTTTCATGGCGAAATCCATCCATGTTTGGCAAAGCAGCTTAAAGAGCTTTATCCTACTGTGGTCAATTGCAACAATAATATTGAAGTTTTCGTGATTCCCGTTCAGCAACAGACAAATGGCATAGATTGTGGTGTCTACGCTACTGCATTTGGCTTCGACTTAGCTCTTGGAGCTGATCTTTCGAAGATTTTGTACAACCACGACCTAATGCGCGCCCATCTTCTAAAGTGCGCCAAAACCTGGCATTTTGAACCTTTTCCAAAGATCTCATCCGCTAGCAAGCTCAGGCGTGTACAAATGATTGTTTGAATTGCTGACTGCTCACCATATTGCTCATATTTTAAGTGGTTGCTTTAGGTTGCTGCTGTTTACGTGCTCTAGACTGAATAAGTTTGAATTTTCATATTTTGTTTCTCAGCCGGTTTGTTGTTTTTTGTAAACTCGGTGTTTTACCTACTAGCATAATTGTGTCAAATGCTTTATTATACAAGTATACAAGTAAACGTGTAAGGCTACATGTAGTATGAATTTCACTGTAGGCGGAGCTTATTGACAACAGCGACAGCTAGTGACAGAAATTTGTTGATTCCATTGAATGAGCAGTGCAAATTGTGACAAGGTGACAATTGAGCATGGTGACAAAATAGCATGCATGCTATGTCGTCACCTTAGCAGACAATTGACAATTGAGCATGGTGACAAAATAGCATGCATGCTATGTCGTCACCTTAGCAGAAATCTTTGCTACAGCGTTAGGTGACAATTTAGCATAGGTGACAAAATAATATACGACACCGGCCACTGGCGGCGATACAAATCACCAACCAGAAATTTACAAAAAATAGAGCAACTAAGCTTAAATTGAACTCCAAATCCCGTTATGCTAATTTTCATGCAATGCTGTGCAATTTTTATATCTATATCTATATCTATATCTATATATTT
>JASAND010008742.1:0-17367 GCA_030248195.1 Trissonchulus latispiculum
TGGTTTTTTAGGTACAATTGGCTATTAAAAGTCACAATTAGACCTCTGCTGGGTCATCCAGCAGCGAAATTGCACTTTTAGGGTTTTATGCCTCTAAGCTACCCAAGTATTCAAAATTGTCCAAATCTGACAGCATAGGGTGACGCAGCGTCCTCGATAATATCGTACTACAGTCCCGAATTGTTTCCCAGTTGACCTGGTAAAAAAATTTTCAAAAAAATTTGGGTGGGTTTTTTCCCCCCAAAGTGGGTTTTTTTCCCCGCCACGTTTGGCAATGTGCCAGTCTAACGGTGCATCGGATCGGTCTAATTTTTGCTGTGTGCAAAGAGGAAGACTTGCCATCATTGCAGATATTTGCAAAACTTTTCTAGCCCAACCCAGTCAAAAGTTACATCGGTCCAAACTTTTGGTAAATTTTTGGAAGGTTGGACCAAAAAGTAGGTATCATTTTCAAAATGTCATAAAATGAGCAAGAGTGAACCAAATGACCTGATCTTTGCACACATAGGTTAGAAAGAGTATGTCTGCTGGTATGTTTTGGAGCTCCTAGCTCCAACCCGTCACCCAGGAGGCGGGTGGGTTTTTTTCCCCCCAAAAAGGGGGTGGGTTTTTTCACCCCATGGCTATATATATTTAACTGGGAATTGCGCCTATAGTCTGTTGAAACTTCGTTTGGACAACATTTTTCACAATTGCTTAGTTCGGATTAGCCAAGAAGCTAATAAAAGTGTTCAAATGGCGTTTACATGCCGAAATATTCGTTAAGACAGGCTACAAAGGTTATAGAAACAAATTCTGAGACGCTCTGATATGATATGGACAGCGGAAAAAAAGTCGGAAAAAAACCGGAAAAAAGTATATATACAGTACCCAGAAACCAAAAGGTGACAGTTGGCGAAAACCGAAATTCGCGAACTTTGGCAGCTTGATAGCGATTTTCGTCAACTTCGGCGATTTTCGCCAGCTTCGCGAACTTCCAATTATCGCCAACTGTCACCATATGGTTGCAGGGTACTGTATGGATTTTGACAAAATGAAGCAAAAATCTTTAAATGGTCATATCTCACTAACCAGTCGTCTGATTTCAGTAATTTAAGCAGTTCCTGAACCAGCAGAGTCTCCTCTTTCTTTTGAGTGACTTTACCGCGACGATGGGGCCGTCACGCGCGGCCATTGTCGCGGTAAAGTCGTTGGCACATGTTGACGTACTGCTTCCATGTTTGTCGGTGCCTAGCTTCTTCTGCAGAGGTCGCGGCGCGTCGGGACACCCACCGTTGGAAAGAGCGGGCGATTCTGCGTCGAATGGTATAAGAACTATGGCTCTGTGACCACTGTAGCGAAAGTTATGTTCGAAAAACCAATTCAGGGCAATTTCAACTCTCCATCCCGAATAATCCATTTCTGTGGCCTCACTATGTTACAAAAACTTAGCAGACATCGTCCCGTTACCAGGCAATCGTTTTTTGCGGTTTCCGGTAGAATTTTTAGATTTTAGTTTCTAACAGTACCCAGAAACCAAAAGGTGACAGTTGGCGAAAACCGAAATTCGCGAACTTTGGCAGCTTGATAGCGATTTTCGTCAACTTCGGCGATTTTCGCCAGCTTCGCGAACTCCCAATTATCGCCAACTGTCACCATATGGTTGCAGGGTACTGTATGGATTTTGACAAAATGAAGTAAAAATCTTTAAATGGTCATATCTCACTAACCAGTCGTCTGATTTCAGTAATTTAAGGTGGTGATTCCCTTTGGTCACATAAAGTTTGCACCATTATAACTCATTCATGACTTGGAGTTAAGAAGCCATTTTTATGTCAAAATGTAGCTTGACATTTTCTCTTTGTAATGCATGCGACGAAGCTAATGTTGCTTTTCTAAAATATTTTTAACACATTTTAGAAGAAGTATAATTTTCCAGAATTTTTGCAGACTCAAGTATATAAATTTTTTCGCGAGACATCGGTTATACCATTCGATACCTCCATCAAATAGCTGGGGACGATTTTTTATTTATTGTGAAATCGCTCTTCGTTTTAGAGAAATAAGCTGAAATGTGTACGTAACCTGTATTTTGCCTAGTTTTTCCAAATTTGTCAAGCGATTATTTTCGCTAGGAAGCAGCATTCGGGGCAACTAAAAAATCGTCCCTGGGTATATTTGTGCAGAACCCATTTGTTTAGTAGCAGCCCTCCAGCTTGCATGGTGAATGCTCCACAATCTTTGGAAAAAAATGGTCGTGTTTTTGCAAAAACTACGTTTTTTATGATAGCAGCCTACGAGATAGCAGTTGAAAAACGATCACGCGCCGGATAATTTGTCTCCGAGAGACCTTCAAATCGACACCCTTTGTTTCATTTTACGGTTTGCGAAGTTCAAGAAATGTTGGATAATTTGATTTCTGCAAAAATGACAAGTTTTCGATGCCAAAACAAGAAAATTGGCTATATCTTACGGTAGAGAAAAGCTAGAAACTTACTTTAAAAAGCAAAAATGTGAAGCTCAATGAGATCTTTCGAATGAATATAGTCATAGCTATGCAGTTGCTGCTCAACTGTCAGAAATTGGCAAAAACCGTTCTGAACGGAAATCTCGACAGTTTGAACGGGGATTGCGCGGAGGGTATTAGAACGCCAAATGAACTTATTTTGGAAAGTTTCATCAAATTTCGTTTTATTTTGAGCCGTCAACCAACAATATGTGCCCAAAAGGAATCACCACCTTAAGCAGTTCCTGAACCAGCAGAGTCTCCTCTTTCTTTTGACTGACTTTACCGCGACGATGGGGCCGTCACGCGCGGCCATTGTCGCGGTAAAGTCGTTGGCACATGTTGACGTACTGCTTCCATGTTTGTCGGTACCTAGCTTCTTCTGCAGAGGTCGCGGCGCGTCGGGACACCCACCGTTGGAAAGAGCGGGCGATTCTGCGTCGAATGGTATAAGAACTATGGCTCTGTGACCACTGTAGCGAAAGTTATGTTCGAAAAACCAATTCAGGGCAATTTCAACTCTCCATCCCGAATAATCCATTTCTGTGGCCTCACTATGTTACAAAAACTTAGCAGACATCGTCCCGTTACCAGGCAATCGTTTTTTGCGGTTTCCGGTAGAATTTTTAGATTTTAGTTTCTAACAGTACCCAGAAACCAAAAGGTGACAGTTGGCGAAAACCGAAATTCGCGAACTTTGGCAGCTTGATAGCGATTTTCGTCAACTTCGGCGATTTTCGCCAGCTTCGCGAACTTCCAATTATCGCCAACTGTCACCATATGGTTGCAGGGTACTGTATGGATTTTGACAAAATGAAGCAAAAATCTTTAAATGGTCATATCTCACTAACCAGTCGTCTGATTTCAGTAATTTAAGCAGTTCCTGAACCAGCAGAGTCTCCTCTTTCTTTTGAGTGACTTTACCGCGACGATGGGGCCGTCACGCGCGGCCATTGTCGCGGTAAAGTCGTTGGCACATGTTGACGTACTGCTTCCATGTTTGTCGGTGCCTAGCTTCTTCTGCAGAGGTCGCGGCGCGTCGGGACACCCACCGTTGGAAAGAGCGGGCGATTCTGCGTCGAATGGTATAAGAACTATGGCTCTGTGACCACTGTAGCGAAAGTTATGTTCGGAAAACCAATTCAGGGCAATTTCAACTCTCCATCCCGAATAATCCATTTCTGTGGCCTCACTATGTTACAAAAACTTAGCAGACATCGTCCCGTTACCAGGCAATCGTTCTTTGCGGTTTCCGGTAGAATTTTTAGATTTTAGTTTCTTGGATTTTGACAAAATGAAGCAAAAATCTTTAAATGGTCATATCTCACTAACCAGTCGTCTGATTTCAGTAATTTAAGCAGTTCCTGAACCAGCAGAGTCTCCTCTTTCTTTTGAGTGACTTTGCCGCGACGATGGGGCCGTCACGCGCGGCCATTGTCGCGGTAAAGTCGTTGGCACATGTTGACGTACTGCTTCCATGTTTGTCGGTGCCTAGCTTCTTCTGCAGAGGTCGCGGCGCGTCGGGACACCCACCGTTGGAAAGAGCGGGCGATTCTGCGTCGAATGGTATAAGAACTATGGCTCTGTGACCACTGTAGCGAAAGTTATGTTCGAAAAACCAATTCAGGGCAATTTCAACTCTCCATCCCGAATAATCCATTTCTGTGGCCTCACTATGTTACAAAAACTTAGCAGACATCGTCCCGTTACCAGGCAATCGTTCTTTGCGGTTTCCGGTAGAATTTTTAGATTTTAGTTTCTAACAGTACCCAGAAACCAAAAGGTGACAGTTGGCGAAAACCGAAATTCGCGAACTTTGGCAGCTTGATAGCGATTTTCGTCAACTTCGGCGATTTTCGCCAGCTTCGCGAACTTCCAATTATCGCCAACTGTCACCATATGGTTGCAGGGTACTGTATATAACTTTTTTCCGGAAAAAACCAACCCTAATAGTAGGATCTACCTGTAGTAGTAGTAAACTTCTCAAAACTTTGCCTATAGGGGTTTTCTGGTGTGCCCAGCTCATTCCCGGTATCCGTTTTGCAGTCCGACGTGTCTATATTGCTGGGCTGGTTCTACTTTGCCGTCGGGAGGGTCAAGTCGGAAACCGCTTCCTGGAGGTCCATAGTAGGCTCTACCTGGCCTCTCAAAACTTTGTCTATAGGGGTTTTCTGGTGTGCCCAGCTCATTCCCGGTATTCGTTTTGCCGTCCGATGTACCTATTTTGCTGGGCTGGTTCTACTTTGCCGTTTGAAGGATCAGTCGGGTGGGAGGGTCAAATGGGCAGTAAAGTAGAGTTAAGATTTTGCTACTACCGAGAATTTGAAGGAAACTATTTTCTTAAAAGGATCACTTGAAAATTCAGAAAAGCACAACTTAAAATGTAGAAAACCCAACACGTCATTGAGTCTGAAAATTGCAAATTTGTTAAATTTTTGTCTATAGATTAGATGTAGGAAAACAAGCTAAACTGGCATGAATGGTTTGCCGCCGCTTCTTTCTTTAGGCAGCTAACTTTGTAGCGTCGATTTTTGGGAAATGGTTGCCTCTGAAAGGGTAGTTGGGATAAGGGACTTTTCTAGAAATGGTTGCCCTTGAAAGGGCAGTTGGGATAACTAATTTTTCACTAAATATCGCTAAAAGTTACTTGATACACCCTCTTAAAGGGAGCCCTAGCAAATCCACCAGCTCAACTTGACTACCGGCTTCGAAAAAAGTACTGATATTAGGCTTTTCTAAACAATTTGCTCACTTTTGCGGACTCCAACAGCGTAGCATTTGGCCATATCTCGAGTTCCACGGGAGCTAGAAACATTTCGATTGCAGATTTGGAATCTGCGTCCCCGAATCACCCTATGACCGACTTTTCAACCAAATCGGACATTAAACGTTTTTATCCATTTTTTGACACCTTCACCTGAAAATGGTTGCCCATAAAAGGGCAGTTGGGATAAGAAATTTTCTACTAAATATCACTGAAAGTTACTTTACACTTCTTTTTAAAGGGTGTCCTAGCAAATCCACCGGCTAAACTTGACTAATGAGTTCAAAAAACACAGATATTAGGCGTTTCTGGTCAATTTGCTCAGTTGTGCGGTCTCCAACAGTGTAACTTTTGGCCATATCTCGAGATTCACAAAAGCTAGAAAAACTTCGATTGCAGATTTGGAATCTACGTCCCAGAATTACCCCAGGACAAACTTTTCAACCAAATCGGAGAGAAAAAGTTTTCGACCATTTTTGACACCTTCCTCTGAAAATGGTTGCCCATAAAAAGGCAGTTGGGATAAGGAATTTTTGATTAAATATTGCCACAAGTTACTTGACACTTCTTTTTAAAGAATATCTTAGCAAATCCACCGGCTAAACTTGACTAACGAGTTCAAAAAACACAGATATTAGGCGTTTTTGGGCAGTTTGCTCACTTTTGCGGTCTCCAACAGTGTAACTTTTGGACTTATCTCGAGATTCACAAAAGCTAGAAACATTTCGATTGCAGATTTGGAATCTGCGTCCCCGAATTACCCTAGGACTGACTTTTCAACCAAATCGGAGACAAAAAGTTTTCGACCATTTTTGAGAATCGCCTTGGTCCCCCCTTACGATTTTAAAAAATTAAATTCCCTGCCCTGGTCGACTGGGTGGGTCTAGAGCGATGAAATTAAAATGGGCCAGGTTTGGGACCAACCCCCACATACCCACCAAATTTCAGCTCAGGGCGTTAAGCCTAGCTTGAGTTAATAGGGGGGGACAAGAAGAAGAATAATAATAATAATAAATCCTACCGGCATCAACGGGTTGTCGCGCATTTTCCTCTTATTCCTCTGTGCTTATATTGGCTCGGGCTCAAACTCAGTTTTGGAACATTTTCAGACTTTGGCCCTATCACAACTTTTTATCTACTCGCTGAGATTTTTCGAATAAGTACCATAATCCGGGTTTTCGTGAATTCCCGGATTTTCAGTTTTTCGGCTATAACTTTCGATAGACGCATTTCCGGAAAATGTCGCAAGAAGAAAAGTTGTTCAGCTCGACGAGCTCTTTCATTTGAGTACCATATCGACCACTTTTGGAGAAATTTTTCAAAATCCGGAATTTTCCGGGTCGAATATATCGAAATCCGGAAATTTTCCGGAAATTTCTATTTCAGTTTCGAAATCAGCGTCGTCTAATTGCCCTATGACCAACTTTTAAGCAAACTCCGAGACAAAAAACTTTTCCGTTCAAAATCCGTGTTTCCGGGAATTCCCGGATTTTCAGTTTTTCGGCCATAACTTTCGCTAGACGCATTTCCGGAAAATGTCGCAAGAAGAAAAGTTGTTCAGCTCGACGAGCTCTTTCATTTGAGTACCATATCGACCACTTTTGGAGAAATTTTTCAAAATCCGGAATTTTCCGGGTCCAATATCTCGAAATCCGGAAATTTTCCGGAAATTTCGATTTCAGTTTCGAAATCAGCGTGGTCGACTTACCCTATGACCAACTTTTAAGCAAAATCGGAGACAAAAAATTTTTACGTTTCCCTTGGTCCCCCCTTACGATTTTTAAAATTCCGGGAGCCGCCATTCCCGGAATCCGGGAGATATCGGGATGCCCTTACAAACGGGAGCACTTCAGGTCACCCTACAACTATGGTGAGAATTTCAGCCCGATCGGTCCAGCCAATCTCGAGAAAAAGGGGGGGGGACACAAATGTTGACCGGAATAATAAATAAACTAGCGAAGTAGCGAGAATGGGTTGCCGCGGCATTTTCCCTTAGGTTCCGGGTTTTCTTTCAGAAGAATGCAACAGTTTTTTGGTCGTAACTTTCGTTAGACGCATTTCCGGAAAATGCCGCAAGCAGAAAAGTTGTTCAGCTCGACGAGCTCTTTCATTTGAGTATCATATCGACCACTTTCGGAAAACTTTTTCAAAATCCGGGTTTTCGGGAATTCCCGGATTTTCAGTTTTTCGGCTGTAACTTTCGCTAGACGCATTTCCGGAAAATGCCGCAAGAAGGAAAGTTGTTCAGCTCGACGAGCTCTTTCATTTGAGTATCATATCGACCACTTTCGGAAAAATTTTTCAAAATCCGGGTTTTCGGGAATTCCCGAATTTTCAGTTTTTCGGCTGTAACTTTCGCTAAACGCATTTCCGGAAAATGCCGCAAGAAGGAAAGTTGTTCAGCTCGACGAGCTCTTTCATTTGAGCCCCATATCGACCACTTTCGGAAAAATTTTTCAAAATCCGGAATTTTCCGGGTCCAATATCTCGAAATCCGTAAATTTTCCGGAAATTTCGATTTCAGTTTCGAAATCAGCGTGGTCGACTTACCCTATGACCAACTTTTAAGCAAAATCGGAGACAAAAAATTTTTACGTTTCCCTTGGTCCCCCCTTACCATTCCAAAAAATTCCGGGATTCGCCATTCCCGGAATCCGGGAAATATCGGACTGCCCGCGCTTCAGTCAACACTTCACCCCACCCCCAACACCCCGTAAAAATTTCAGCCCAATCGGGCCACCCTATCAAAAGTTAGAGTGGGGGGACAGGGGTGGTAACGAGATTAAATAATAATAATAAACGGACATACCCAGATGAAAGGGTTGCCTTTTTTGTGTAAAAAGCGGCAACCCAATAAATAAATAAATAAATAAAGAAACTTAGCCATATCAAAGGGTTGTCTTTTTTTTAAAAAAATGCGACAACCCAATAATAATAATAATAATAACACGACGAGAATAAGGGTTTGCCCTTTTCCTTCGGAAGTAGCGGCAAACCAATAACCATACGCATGGACACCTATTTAACAGTAATTTATAAAAGACATATATATATATACATAATCCATTTAACCTGACATGCATAAAAATTAGTTAACAAAATATCAACGTCTACTGATTCCGTGCCGGTGTCTACTGATTCCGTGTCGGTGCCGTGCCGGCCGAGTGGTTAAGGCGTTCGACTTCGGATCCGATAGTCCGAGGTTCGAATCCCCGCTGCCACAAAGCTTTCACAAATCCCGTTGAGCAAGGGACTAAGCACATATCGGTTCGCCGTGAGCTCTAGCCAACCCAGCTATCCATCCTTAATTGGTCGGTAAATGGGTACCACTATTGTGGGAAGGTAACAGGAGTCCGTGTAGGGCTTAAAGCCTTGAAGGGCCGGCCCCCCTTCCACGGATGTAGTCATCATTTGAGGTGACACTCCTGGCTCTACGGCTGTGTATCCGGGGATGAGCACCGGCACCCCTTGTCCCTGAAGCAGGGATGGAGATATTCTCCAGGGGTCACCTTTACCTTTTACTGATTCGGGTTCAGTTGAATATTAAGGTAGACGGGGGTCTTGGGGCGGCAGCCCCCAGTAAAAGCCACACTCTTAACGAACACGAAAATTCGCTTCTAGAAATTAATTTTGAGCGCTCCAGGCATTAATATTTTAGTTTCAGTAATAAATTTCCTTTTTTCGTTAACTGAAAAAAGATCCGGATCCGGATATCCGGTCGATCCCTAATATACGTATACGTATATTAACTTACAGTGAAAAACTTGCAGTGAAACATTATATTATGTATATAGGGGCGCGATAGCGCCCCTACATAATATGGGTGTAAAGGCGTCTGCGCGGCCCTCTGGAGACCGTGTTGGCCTGGTGCCCGCTAATTAGAGGTTTGGGAGGGATAAAAATGTTACCATCGTAAAGTACTCGAGTAGTACTACAAGTACCACCATACATTTGGTTAAAATTCGGAACTTCGAAATTTTGCACTAGGCGAGAGTTACCGTGCGGTTGTTTTTTCTCGGTTATTAACGCTTATTGGAAATGCATTTTCTAGCGAAGTGTTGGAACGATGTGGGCATTTTGGTCCAATGCTACTATGATATGTTGGTAGACAGTATCCCCCCATGCTACCAAACGAAGGTCATTTTGGCACTCGGCCAACTTTGGCTCTGTGCCAATGCCCCAAAGTCGGACTTTCGCTATTTTGGCACTTCGGTTGAAATCAACTTTTTTTCACAGGCTAGCAGCTAGATCGGTTTGGTTTATTTTATTTGAATATTTCGGACTATGCGCACAAAGTAACGAGGGGGATTTTTTAATTTCGCTCCGCAGCTTTCAGGAGATGGGCCCAAACTTTGCATTTTTTGTCCTGTTTGGGCGAAATGTTTCAAACTCCCACTTTTACTAGAAATGCCCTAAAAGTCACTAAAAATGACGTTTTTTGGCCTTGGGGCCGTGTCTATGTATAGTAAATCGGGGTCGCTGAAAACAATGAGCATACTACCGATACCGCCCGAAGTGACCACTGGTCAGCGTGGCTCTCGTGGTTCCTCGCCCAGGGTCAAAGTTGGGAAAACTCACTTTAAACAGCGTTTTTCGGCGTTTTAGTCGGGAGCATATATAGTAAATCGACTACGCTCGTTTCAATGGGCATATCTCCGAAACCGACGGAAGTGACCACTGGTCACTACAGCCTATGGAGCCTATTGACCACTGGTCAAACGGCCTAAAACTGCGTTTTTCGGCGTTTTGGTCGGGGGCATTGGCATATATAGTAAATCGACTACGCTGGTTCCAATGGGCATATTGCCGAAATTGGTGGGAGTGACCAGTGGTCACTACGGCCTATGGTGTCCGCTGACCACTGGTCAAACTCCCTAAATCAGCGTTTTTTGGCAGTTTTTTGGGGCATGTATAGTAAATCAACTACGCTGGTTCCAATGGGCATATTGCCGAAACCGGTGGGAGTGACCAGTGGTCACTACGGCCTATGGTGTCCACTGGCCACTGGTCAAACCCCCTAAAACAGCTTTTTTCGACATTTTGGTTGGGGGCATATATAGTAAAACGACTACGCTCGTTTCAATGGGCATATTGCCGAAACCGGTGGGAGTGACCAGTGGTCACTACGGCCTATGGTGTCCACTGACCACTGTTCAACGGTCTATGGGGCCTATTGACCAGTGGTCGAGTCCCTTAAAACAGCGCTTTTCGGCGTTTTGGTTGGGGCATTTATAGTAAATCGACTACGCTCATTTCAATAGGTATATTGCCGTTATCGAGGGAAGTGATCAGTGGTCACTACGGTCTATGGGGCCTATTGACCAGTGGTCAAACCCCTTAAGCCGATTTCACACGATGGGGATTTTCATGGGGATTCCCCTGGGGAATCCCCCGGGGACACAACATTCGAAAGTTTTCCCAAAAATCCCCAGGGGATCCCCATGGGGCCTTTTCATGGGGATTCTGTTCACACGATGGGGACAGTCCCCAGGGGATTCTTACTATAGATAGCGTGTTGTCTGTGCATTGTTTTTACGAATACGAACGAATGGAATTACTGATTCTTCACGATTTGATTGAAGAGTATAATGTAATTTCAATTCAAAATATCATAATCAAAATTTATTAACATTTTATATCACTGGATTTAACTCGTGATAACTAACGTAAAACATATTTATAATAATTTAATCTAAAGTTTGGTCGTTTAGTGCAGCAGATAGTTTTGACAACGATTTTCCTTCTTTTTGTTTTTCATTTTTGATAATGAGTTATATATTTTAGTAGTTTTGCTTATCTTTGTTTTTAACAAATTATCAAACCTTGGGAAATTGATGTACTGCACCCATTTTCCTTATCGCCGCACACGATATTATTCCGGATTTAGTCAAAGTACGTTTAAAACTGCCTTGGCAACAATGTCAGCTGATTTTTGCTGCTCTCTGATTGGTTGCTTCATGGGGATCCCCATAGAAAATTGCTCGCCGAGCAATCCGTCCCCATGGGGATTTTCATGGGGATCCCCACGAAAATCCCCATAGAAATCCCCATGGGGCGTCCCCGTGGGGACAGATGGGGTCCCCATGGGGATCCCCATGGGGAAATCCCCTGGGGAATCCCCACGAAAATCCCCATCGTGTGAAATCGGCTTTAAAACGGCGTTTTTCAGCGTTTTGGTTGGGAGCATATATAGTAAAACGACTACGCTCGTTTCAATGAGCATATTGTCAGAACCGGCGGAAGTGACCACTGGTCACTACATGTTAGGTGGCCTATTGACCAGTGGTCAGATCCCCTAAGACGGCGTTTTTCGGCGTTTTGGTTGGGGCCATATATAGTAAATCGACTACGCTCGTTTCAATGAGCATATGTTCAGAACCGGCGGAAGTGACCAGTGGTCAGTACGGGCTATGTGACCCACTGACCACCGGTCAAATCCCCTAAAATAGCGTTTTTCGTCATTTTGATTCGGGGCATATATACGTATATATTAAATCGACTACGATCGTTTCAATGGGCATATTACCGAAACCGATGTAGTGACCGGTCGTGTGTCTGGTTGGGGGGTAGGTAACCCCCGGAGAATTCTCCTACCCTTGTCAGGGTCTAGGGTGCCGGTGCTCATCCCCGGATACACAGCCCTTGAGCCAGGAGTGTCACCTCGAATGATGACTACAACTGTGGAGGAGGGGCCAGCTCCTCAAGGCAGATGCCCTACACGGTCTCCCGTTACCTTCCCACATAAGTGGTACCCTTTTACCGACCAATTAAGGATGGATAGCTGGGTTGGCTGGAGCCCACGGCGAACCGATATGTGCTTAGTCCCTTGCTCAAGGGGATTTGTGAAAGCCTTGTGGCAGCGGGGATTCGAACCTTGGACTATCGGATCCAAAGTCGAACGCCTTAACCACTCGGCCGAAACGGGCACATCTGGTTGGGGGGTCACAAATGAAAGTATTCAAAAGTGGTCAAGTTTGGTATCACTTTCACTTTTCTGCCCTACCCTATCGTGGCACTGTTCAAAGCTCCTTATATCAATTAACTCAGTGTTAGAAAGGGACCCTTTAAAATGACAGAAGGACAAGTAATAAAAATGCTCCTCTGGAGCATGAAAAAGTAATTAATATGGGTGATGGTGAGGTTGCAAAATCAAGAGAGGACTAGCCTTAAAAATGCTTAATATGGGGGCTAGGTTCAAAAACAGAAGAGGACTAGGTTGTGAGCGAATTAATATGGGCACAGTTTCGTGAACAACCCATATTCGCGGATTGCGAAATTATATATGCATACGTAACAATGTTTCGATTTATATACTTTAAAGTGCACAAATAATTTACAGCTCTGATATTCGAGCTATGACGAAGACAGGGGCGCACCCAGGATTTCGAAAAGGGAGGGGTCGAACCTGAAAATTTTCCGATTTTTTAGTTTTATGCATTGAAAATAGCTCAGTTTTTGCTTTCTCCCCAAAAATCCCGGGGGGTAAATCGTACAAAAAGGGAGGGGTCGGAACCCCCAAAACCCCTCCCCTGGGTGCGCCCATGGACGAAGACAAATTTTTCTATTAAGAATCCCTTGATAGTTACTGTGAATTTTCTATTTCTACGGAAATTTATATAAATATATATCAAGAATAACTGAACGAATCATTCCGACGACTTTCTGTTTCCTCCAGGATTGAACCAATAACCTCGGTATCATATCCTTAGGTCTTTTCTCGTTGCTTGCCGTAGTCCAACACAACGAAATAAGTTAATTTACGTGTACGTATAACCTAGCTAGTCTAACCGACTACGTAAACAACATCTTTAAACAACGTTTAAATTAATTTTTTACTAGACTTGACAGTTTACATTGTTCGCTCTGTATGCGACAATCAATAAAGCGAAGCGTGAAAGTCCGCGAATATGGGTTGTTCGGCGAAGCTGTGCCCATATTAATTCGCTCACAACCTAGTCCTCTTCTGTTTTTGAACCTAGCCCCCATATTAAGCATTTTAAAGACTAGTCCTCTCTTGATTTTGCAACCTCACCATCACCCATATTACTTTTTCATGCTCCAGAGGAGCATTTTTATTACTTGTCCTTCTGTCATTTTAAAGGGTCCCTTTCTAACACTGAGTTAATTGATATAAGGAGCTTGAACAGTGCCACAGGTAGGGCAGAAAAGTGAAAAGTGATACCAAACTTGACCACTTTTGAATACTTTCATTTGTGACCCCCCCCCAACCAGATGTGCCGTGCCGGCCGAGTGGTTAAGGCGTTCGACTTTGGATCCGATAGTCCAAGGTTCGAATCCCCGCTGCCACAAGGCTTTCACAAATCCCCTTGAGCAAGGGACTAAGCACATATCGGTTCGCCGTGGGCTCCAGCCAACCCAGCTATCCATCCTTAATTGGTCGGTAAATGGGTACCACTTATGTGGGAAGGTAACGGGAGACCGTGTAGGGCATCTGCCTTGAGGAGCTGGCCCCTCCTCCACAGTTGTAGTCATCATTCGAGGTGACACTCCTGGCTCAAGGGCTGTGTATCCGGGGATGAGCACCGGCACCCTAGACCCTGACAAGGGTAGGAGAATTCTCCGGGGGTTACCTACCCCCCAACCAGACACACCACCGGTCACTTCCCTTCCATCGGTTTCGGTAATATGCCCATTGAAACGATCGTAGTCGATTTAATATATACGTATATATGCCCCGAATCAAAATGACGAAAAACGCTATTTTAGGGGATTTGACCGGTGGTCAGTGGGTCACATAGCCCGTACTGACCACTGGTCACTTCCGCCGGTTCTGAACATATGCTCATTGAAACGAGCGTAGTCGATTTACTATATATGGCCCCAACCAAAACGCCGAAAAACGCCGTCTTAGGGGATCTGACCACTGGTCATTCGGCCACCTACCATGTAGTGACCAGTGGTCACTTCCGCCGGTTCTGACCATATGCTCATTGAAACGAGCGTAGTCGTTTTACTATATATGCTCCCAACCAAAACGCTGAAAAACGCCGTTTTAAAGCCGATTTCACACGATGGGGATTTTCGTGGGGATTCCCGGGGATTTATGGGGATCCCCATGGGGACCCCATTGTCCCCGGGGACGCCCCATGGGGATTTATGGGGATTTTCGTGGGGATCCTATGAAATTAGGGGACGGATTGCTCGGCGAGCATTTTTTGGCGGATCCCCATGAGCAACCATCAGAGAGCAGCAAAAATCAGCTGACATTGTTGCCAAGGCAGTTTTAAACGTACTTTGACTAAATCCGGAATATATCGTGCGGCGATAAGGAAAATGGGGCAGTACTCAATTTCCCAAGGTTTGATATTTGTTAAAAACAAAGATAGCAACTACTAAAATATATAACTCATTATCAAAATGAAAACAAAAAGAAGGAAAATCGTTGTCAAAACTATCTGCTGCACTAAACGACCAACTTTAGATTAAATTATTATAAATTGTTTTACGTTAGTTATCACGAGTTAAATCCAGTGATATAAATGTTAATAAATTTTGATTTGATATTTTGAATTGATTATTTTTTTTCGTGAGATGTAATTCCTTCGTTCGTATTCGTAAGAACAAAGTACAGACAACACGCTATCTATAGTAAGCATCCCCTCGGGATTGTCCCCATTGTGTGAACACTATCCCCATGAAAAGGCCCTTTGGGGATACCCTGGGGATTTTTAGAAAAAACTATGTCCCCGGTGGATTCCCCAGGGGAATCCCCATGAAAATCCCCATCGTATGAAATCGGCTTAAGGGGTTTGACCACTGGTCAATAGGCCCCATAGACCGTAGTGACCACTGATCAGTTCCCTCGATAACGGCAATATACCTATTGAAATGAGCGTAGTCGATTTACTATAAATGCCCCAACCAAAACGCCGAAAAGCGCTGTTTTAAGGGACTCGACCACTGGTCAATAGGCCCCATAGACCGTTGAACAGTGGTCAGTGGACACCATAGGCCGTAGTGACCACTGGTCACTCCCACCGGTTTCGGCAATATGCCCATTGAAACGAGCGTAGTCGTTTTACTATATATGCCCCCAACCAAAATGTCGAAAAAAGCTGTTTTAGGGGGTTTGACCAGTGGCCAGTGGACACCATAGGCCGTAGTGACCACTGGTCACTCCCACCGGTTTCGGCAATATGCCCATTGGAACCAGCGTAGTTGATTTACTATACATGCCCCAAAAAACTGCCAAAAAACGCTGATTTAGGGAGTTTGACCAGTGGTCAGCGGACACCATAGGCCGTAGTGACCACTGGTCACTCCCACCAATTTCGGCAATATGCCCATTGGAACCAGCGTAGTCGATTTACTATATATGCCCCCGACCAAAACGCCGAAAAACGCAGTTTTAGGCCGTTTGACCAGTGGTCACTTCCGTCGGTTTCGGAGATATGCCCATTGAAACGAGCGTAGTCGATTTACTATATATGCTCCCGACTAAAACGCCGAAAAACGCTGTTTAAAGTGAGTTTTCCCAACTTTGACCCTGGGCGAGGAACCACGAGAGCCACGCTGACCAGTGGTCACTTCGGGCGGTATCGGTAGTATGCTCATTGTTTTCAGCGACCCCGATTTACTATACATAGACACGGCCCCAAGGCCAAAAAACGTCATTTTTAGTGACTTTTAGGGCATTTCTAGTAAAAGTGGGAGTTTGAAACATTTCGCCCAAACAGGACAAAAAATGCAAAGTTTGGGTCCATCTCCTGAAAGCTGCGGAGCGGAAATTAAAAATCCCCTCGTTACTTTGTGCGCATAGTCCGAAATATTCAAATAAAATAAACCAAACCGATCTAGCTGCTAGCCTGTGAAAAAAAGTTGATTTCAACCGAAGTGCCAAAATAGCGAAAGTCCGACTTTGGGGCATTGGCACAGAGCCAAAGTTGGCCGAGTGCCAAAATGACCTTCGTTTGGTAGCATGGGGGGATACTGTCTACCAACATATCATAGTAGCATTGGACCAAAATGCCCACATCGTTCCAACACTTCGCTAGAAAATGCATTTCCAATAAGCGTTAATAACCGAGAAAAAACAACCGCACGGTAACTCTCGCCTAGTGCAAAATTTCGAAGTTCCGAATTTTAACCAAATGTATGGTGGTACTTGTAGTACTACTCGATTACTTTACGATGGTAACATTTTTATCCCTTCCGAACCTCTAATTAGCGGGCACCAGGCCAACACGGTCTCCAGAGGGCCGCGCAGACGCCTTTACACCCATATTATGTAGGGGCGCTATCGCGCCCCTATATACATAATATAATGTTTCACTGCAAGTTTTTCACTGTAAGTTAATATACGTATACGTATATTAGGGATCGACCGGATATCCGGATCCGGATCTTTTTTCAGTTAACGAAAAAAAGGAAATTTATTACTGAAACTAAAATATTAATGCCTGGAGCGCTCAAAATTAATTTCTAGAAGCGAATTTTTGTGTTCGTTAAGAGTGTGGAAAGTTTACTGGGGGCTGCCGCCCCAAGACCCCCGTCTACCTTAATATTCAACTGAACCCGAATCAGTAAAAGGTAAAGGTGACCCCTGGAGAATATCTCCATCCCTGCTTCAGGGACAAGGGGGCCAGTGCTATCCATCGCCCTGATACACAGCCGTAGAGCCAGGAGTGTCACCTCAAATGATGACTAGCATCCGTGGGAAGGGGGGCCGGCCCTTCAAGGCTTTAAGCCCTACACGGACTCCTGTTACCAACTTCCCACAATAGTGGTACCCATTTACCGACCAATTAAGGATGGATAGCTGGGTTGGCTAGAGCTCACGGCGAACCGATATGTGCTTAGTCCCTTGCTCAACGGGATTTAGTGAAAGCTTTGTGGCAGCGGGGATTCGAACCTCGAGACTATCGGATCCGAAGTCGAACGCCTTAACCACTCGGCCGGCACCGCACCGACCTGGAATCAGTAGACACCGGCACGGAATCAGTAGACGTTGATATTTTGTTAACTGATTCTCATGCATGTCAGGTTAAATGGATTATGTATGTATATATATGTCTTTTATAAATTACTGTTAAATAGGTGTCCATGCGTATGGTTATTGGTTTGCCGCTACTTCCGAAGGAAAAGGGCAAACCCTTAT
>JASAND010008743.1:0-77831 GCA_030248195.1 Trissonchulus latispiculum
CCCAAACAGTATGGAAAAGCTTTAATGTACAGACTCTTGGCGCATACCATGATCTTTATTTGTTAACTGATGTTTTGTTGTTGGCTGATGTCTTTGAGAACTTTAGATCCTTCTGTCTTCAGCATTATGACTTGGATCCCATCCATTACATTACGTTACCAAGTTTTGGTTGGGATGCTTGTCTTAAGTTGACAGACGTTAGGCTGGAGCTTCTTAAAGACAGCGACCAGTACATGTATTTTGAGCAAGGAATTCGTGGAGGTGTAGCGATGATCTCTCATCGCTATGCCAAAGCGAATAATCCCTATCTGGATACTTTTGATAGTAACTTGTCTATTTCATACATTATGTATTTGGATGCTAATAATCTGTATGGGTGGGCTATGAGTCAAAAACAACCTTGTGCAAAGTTTCATTGGCTTTCACAGTCTGAAATTGAGAAAATTGATTGGTCTACAGTTGATGTGGACGGGGAGGAGGGATATGTTTTAGAAGTTGATCTGGGGTATCCAAAAGAACTCCACCCATTGCACAATGGTTATCCTCTTGCTCCTGAGAAATTGATCATTTCTGATGATATGTTGTCACCATATTGTAAACAGCTGAAAGCAGATCTCAATGTAGCTGATTCAAAGGTGCACAAGCTCGTGCCCAATCTTTGCAATAAACAAAAGTATATTATTCATTTTCGTAATCTAAAACTTTATTTATCATTGGGCCTGAAATTAGAGCGAGTGCATCGCGTCCTTGCTTTTCGACAATCTGCATGGATGCATAAATACATCAGCTTCAACACTGAGATGCGCAAGGCTGCAAAAAATGATTTTGAAAAGAATTTGTTTAAATTGTTAAATAATTCTGTTTTTGGCAAGACTATGGAAAATGTGCGCCAATATATAAATGTGGAGCTTGTATGTGATCAGACTCGTTTCAGCAAATTGGTATCAAATCCTCGTTTTGAGCGGGCAACTGCTTTTAATGAGGACTTGGTAGCAGTCTGTATGAGCCGAGCGACGGTCGAGCTGAATAAGCCCATCTATGTTGGGTTTAGTGTGCTTGACTTGTCAAAGCTGCTCATGTATGATTTCCACTACAATTATATTGTTCCGAAATATCAAAATAAATGTAAATTATTATTTACTGATACTGATAGTTTATGTTATTTTATTGAATGTAATGATGTATATAAAGATATGTCTATTGATTCTAATCTGTTTGACTTTAGTGACTACCCTTCCGATCATTTTTTGTTTTCCACAACCAATAAAAAGGTAATGGGGAAAATGAAAGATGAGACGAATGGTAGTCCCATTTCTGAGTTTTGTGGGTTGCGGGCTAAAATGTACAGCATTTTGTGTGGTGGGGAGGCTAAAAAGAGGGCTAAAGGGGTTAAAAAGTATGTGGTAAAACGTTATCTGAACCATTCTGATTATGTTGAAACGTTGTTTGATAAATCCCTTCGTCGAAATGTAATGAATATGATCAGAAGTGATAAGCATCAACTATTCACCTTAACTTCCAACAAAATTAGCTTGTCAGCTTTTGATGATAAGCGTTACATTTTAGATGATGGGATTACTAGTTTATCTTATGGTCATTGTGATATTGTTTAGTTTTTTGTTGTCAATAAAGAAGTACCAACGACTTTGTCTTATTTATTGAATAAGATAAGAATATTAAGCATAGTATATACAATAGCAAGCATAATCAGTAAGTGTCATTCACTGTCCATTTCTTCATTGAGGAAAAAGTGTAGCAGTTGATGAGCTCGGTGAGCTGAGCAGTATTTAGCTCCATCTCTTAGCATGTGGTCCGGACAACAGGTATTGTCTTCGTCATTAGGTATTAGCATGTAGCTGGGAACCCCCATGGAACC
Organism: Trissonchulus latispiculum; assembly: GCA_030248195.1. NCBI lineage: Eukaryota > Metazoa > Nematoda > Enoplea > Enoplida > Ironidae > Trissonchulus > Trissonchulus latispiculum. The sequence goes on from JASAND010008743.1 coordinate 1,877, forward strand.
AGCCTCTATTACCCTGATAAAGTTTTCCCTTTCCATCAACCCAGAACGAATAATGTTCCACTGGGAAATACCCTTGGTGATAACCTTGTCAACATTGGCATCCTTCAAAATGTTGGAGATGAGGTCCATTGCTTGGTCCCAAGTTCGTAGATGAGGACTAGAGTCCCAGTCGAAACAAGATCGCTTCGTGACATACTGGATAGTCTCCTGTTGATTTGATGTTAGTTTCTCCAGATCATAGGGAGCACGAATAAACAAATGATGTATATCTGGCTGGTGAGACTTGGGCCGTTGAATCAACACAGTCACCTCTAAAGGGATATCTCCCAACTTCTGAACTCCAATGCACGCAACAGCAACAAATGCAGTAGACATGACTGAAAACATACCTATGTTGAGTGTTGTATTTATAGGTAGGAAAGTAGGTTAGGATGAGTCATAGAAACCGGTTATAACTGGTTATATTGTAGCAGTGTGCTATTATTGATGTGTCCCAAGCGCCACAAACTAGTTGCGTAGGATCTGCCTCAAGCGCCTCCTGCGCCTCTGCGCCAGAACCGCTATTTTTATACTACTAAAGCTGCTTACCGGAAAAGCTCTGTCGCAACAGGAAGAGCCCTGAAAACTATAGTTAATTTTCCAGATAATCATTTATGTATTTTATAATCATTATGACTGTGTGTTTCTGCAAGGTTCTGCAAACATCTTGTCTCATGGCGATTTTGCGTAAGTGTAACTCAAAACAGACAGTTTCGTGTAGTGAGTTGACGCAAATTAGTGAGCATATGTAGGTTATATGTTCAAGCGGAAAAAGCATGTGTTGTCGTATAAATTTTATTCCATGAACTAATCATATTCTTATTTCAATCAACTCGACGTGGCATGTCCAATCACTGAGCGCAGTTTAGTGCACGACAAGGTTAATCTATCTGGAAAATAGGAGGACTAAGAAGTAACTTAAAAATGCTGAATTAGCGATGAATAAATAGATTTGTCATAATATGAAATCTTGAATTCTGGGAAATGAAGATGGAATGGAATCTACCGCAGCATGAATGAGAATGCCTGCTTCTGTTACTGTTTTTGTAATATATACAATTGTGTGTTATGTGGTAAGTGTTCAGTGTTAAATGTGTTAAGTTAAGAGTGTTAAGACATGAAGTTTGGCGAAAGTCAAAGTTTTGAAATCGTGTAGAAACTGTATTTACTGGCTACCACATTAAAACTATCCTGTAATTAACGTTTGCCCCCAAAGAAACACTAGTGGGAGCTACAGAATCAAATAATCTACCCCTCAGTAAATTAGAATTAATAAATTTGCAAAGAAACTTATCTTAAACATCAACCAGCTTCCGTACGTGGAGGATCCGACCAGTGAAGACTGTTTGAACGTGTGTTGTTTTGAGCTTCGATTGCTGTGAACTGATGATGCTTTTGCGGGAGAGCTCAGAGCTAGGTAGAGAGAATGGAAGAGAATGGACAGGCGAGCTTGCCCAGGCCAATTGACAGGCGAAGAATGATCGACAACGACTAATGCCGTTTGGTTGATTAATTTAATTTAAGTTTAAATTTAAGTTTAATTCATTAATTTAGGCTAACCAAAGGGATTCTATGTAAGGAAGGCATGGTCAAAACAAATATGGCGAGTCGGCCAAAATATCAATTACGTCCGTCCAAGTTTAACCTAAAGATGGTCATATTTGGGCAGATAGGGCCCTGCATCGCGATCCAGCGGACTAATTTAGCATGTTCTGGGGGTTGTCTCTATTTCCCCAAGCCATTCTTCAAATACAGGTGATGAGCAAGGTTGATTTAAGGTTAAGTGAAAGTGAATGGTTAAGTGAAGGTTAAGGTTAAGTGAATAAGGTTAATTTCGTAATTTTCTCCGTTACTCAAAACGGTTTAAAAACTGGTTGAGTTAAAAACTCGTGGCCTCTTTCAAGGACTCAGCCAGGAGCATGACATTGCCTTTTCGAATTGAAACTCTTCTTATTATATACTCTTGTTTTTGCCTTTTACTGGTGACAGTTCAATTGGCATAGTTAGCACAGATCGTCATATACGCAAGACAAACACGTAACCGAAGTGACCCATGTGGTGTTGTGAAGTTAGCACCGGCAGGGAAGATATAAATTAAACTCGAGATGTTAAGCCTAAGTGAATTCAACAATACATTCTGACAAACGGTCAATGTTTCTTCTTTCTCTTGACTAAATTCATAATGTACTTAGCTAATATTCGCTATTCGCCATGTTGGTTGTTCCAGTTCAGTTGTGGTTGGATGTCGTCTGAGAACAGTCGTGATAGCATTCGGAGAATTTCCATTGAAGTTGTGTTGGGCTTCGTGGGCACGTCGTTGCCTATTGGCAACTCTGGTGCTTGCTAACTAGTGTTTGCGTAGTTCTTGATTAATTTAGAAAGTTTGTCTTGCGCTAACTTTGTCATTGAATTGGCGTTGGAAATTCAATTAAATTGTTGTAACCTTTTCCATTTGTTTTAGTTGGTCAGGATCGCCTAGTTTTCCGATATCGCACACCACCGGTATTCTAGTCTAGAGTCCTAAGTTAGTAGTTCGAAGAAAGTCAACAACATTTTACTAATTCTCGTAGAGTCAAACTTCACAGTGTCTTGCGCAAACTCAGTCATAAAACAGTAAACAGGAAGTTAAGATAGAATTAATTGGCAATAATCAATTAGCCATAAATATGCAAAGCTTTTGATGCAAGCTATAAGTACTAATTCTGCCCCAGGGAGCATATTGTATCCCACATTACCACAGATAAGACTATGTGGTTTAGAATGTAACATACATTGAAGGAAGTTTTCCGAATTCGAGTTTTGTCTGATAAACCTTCTTCCCGTAACCTGCTTTGACTAATGATCACGAGTTTATAAAAGTATCATCATTAGTATATTTGGGCTTCAGCTTTTGCAATTAGTCTCAGCTAATCTCCGGCACAATTTTCTGAATTTAATTGTCGGCAGTATAGACTTTTCAACAACTAGCACACATTCCTTCTTACACTAAGGCTTTTCATTTTAGGTTCTCTAAAGCAGCTCAAGAGCGTTATTCCATTGTAGACTTTCATACAAGAGTGGTAAGCAATGGATCAAACAGCAAAACTGCCCAAAAGCATGAAAGTTGACATTACATTTCCACTTCTCTTAAGGTTATGGACAACTCTGTTTAGGTGTCTCTGGAAGTTCAACATGCACTGCAAACTTTCCCTAGACGAGCTTCGTTGCGAAGATTAGGTTTTTAAATTAAATTTTAAAAGTTAAAATTTAAACTAAAACTGACTGATCAAGAAAAAAGAAGACGAGGAAGAAGAAGACAAGAAGAAAACTGTTAGCTACTACTAAAAGTTCCAGTTTTGCCCAGCTGAGTAATCCGTAATTCTCTGAAACTTTGTTCCAATCCAGAACATTCTTCAAGCGGATTTAATTTCTTACCCTGTTTCCTGACTGTGACAGATTACTTGCTTCTTAGTTTTACTGACAGTTAGCTCTGGGTGTGAAGCTTTCCTTTTAGAGATACGTTTGTAGGTGTATTAAATTTAAATTTAATTCATTAATTTAGGCTAACCATGATGATGATCCAAGATAATTTCAGTTTAAAGGGGGGGGTCCATTTTTGGCCGATTTTTCGACCATTTCCGATTTTGCTCATTTTCACTTATTTTGTTGTCCGATTGGTATATTTTAACGAGTTTTTGAAATGAAGGTCGGATCTCTTACGGTTAGCGAGTAATTTCACCTCAAAGTTGATGTCAGTATGTGTTAAACATAGGAAACAGAAAAAGTGGTGATTTTTTCCGTGCGCCAGAGAAATCTCGCCAACGACAAGACGGAGCACTTCAGTGTCCATCTTATATCATAAATACGATCTAGAAGGGTGATTTGTAGAAAGCAGAATTTTAATTTAGGCCTTCAAAAATTTTAATTATTTTTTAAGCTTGCGAACAGCCAAATTTGACTGTTTTGCAATGTTAAAATTGGGGGTCAGCAAATTTGATGAAATATTCTGAAAGCTGTAAGGTCTAATTAAAAATTCTACTTCCTACAAATCACAGCTTATGACAAGACATTTCGAACGATACCAATTGATCCTGGTTAGCTCTGTCCGATTTCGAGATTTCTCTGGCGCAGAAATCTCAATTTTTAGCAAAATTTCGAAAATTCCCGTTTTTTGGCAAATAGAGCTATGGCAACACAGACCTATAAAATGTTAGACTATCCATTTGCGCATCATTATTGATGACTTTAGGTCAAGTTTTGGCACAAATGGTGCAGGTTAGTGCAAACAGAAGGTCGCTGGGGTTAAATATGGGGGTCTGACAACCATAATCTCAAAAATAGCGATTTTTCAAATTTTCAAATATGTTAAATTTTATATCAATCGAAAGCTCTCATTGTCCTGAACATTTTTTCTTCTTGGACCGTTGCCCGCAAATGCACCAAATTCAAGTTATCGGCCGTTAAATGATTTTCGTGGTCAAGGCTTTCCAGCGCCTTTGCTATTCCCTAAAATCACTAAATAAAGTCATAAAGAAAAGTTTACCCATCAAAAGCTACCCTAACTTCTTCGTTTGCATCAGATAACAAACACACAACCGAATAAGCTCCATTCTCAAGGAAGTTCAGGTGTAAAGTGCCTTTATTTGCTGCGGCACCGCCGGTTTCACCTGTTTTCAGATTGCATGCAATTAATAGCCGGTAACTCGTTAAGTACTGAACGAAACTACTCGAAATTGAAACCCGATATGCAGGACATATGTGACAATATTTGTGTGAAAATGAGCAAAATCCGTGACCATAAAATTTTTCATGGTGGACCCCCCCCCCTTAAGTTTCCGGTGGACTGAAAAGGTATAGTTCAGTTTCGGTTTTAGTTTCAGCTCTCCTTCCAAAATAGTTTCAGTATAAGTTTCAATTTCAGTGCTTGACCCTGCAACCTGTACAACCTGAAACCTGTGGTATCAGTTTCAGTGTCTGAAGCATCACCTTACACACTTGTGAAGTGATGTGAAGGCCTGCACAGCTTCAATGTGATAATTAAGTTAAGTTCCTTCGCAGTCTGTCACTAATGAGCTAATGCCGAACCTCTAAGGACAAAACAAACGAAAGTACTCAACGACAAGTTGCAGGTTGAGGTCAAATAGGCACTGATGCGTTACTTTAGCTAACCAACTCAATACTTAGACAAACCAGAGCTGGAAGCGGGCCAAAATTAGCGGTACACACTCGCCTCGCAGCCCGGGATCAACTTTTTGGCCCGCAAATGTCCGGCCCGCGGCCCGCATATAATAATTTTCGGCCCGCAAAGGCCCGCACAATGTTTTGGTTTCTTTGATGTTACGAATACTATTTAGAGTGTATAAAATGTTGATTTTTTGGTTTAAAGTTTTAGTCGTCAGAATTAAAGCATTTCTAAATATTTTACAATCACCACTTTTACAGAACCGCCTAAAGTGATCCCAAGAAGGAGCTCCTGTTTTAATAGTATATATAACAATACGCAGAATTCGCCAATTCATAAGTTGTGGTTGCTATGAAATTCACAATTAGTAATTAATTCGGGCCTTGTCTCTTACCCCCACAACTCAAAATTCTTAAAACTTAACCAATTGAGCTAAAATTTGGCATGGGTATGTTTCCGACCATGCTCCGTTCGATAAATATTTCAATTTTGCAAAATTAGATTTTTTGGATTCGCTAGAGAGAACCAAAGAAAACCAAAAAATTTTGTCTCCGATTTTGCGGAATAGTTGATAAAGTGGACCTTCTGGGTCGTTGAACATGAATCTGAAGTTCGCTGTCTAAGCTAAAGTTTTAAGCTTAAGATGTATTTTTTGCCTATGCCTATTTTTGGGCAATATTCTTACCCCTTGTGGGAGCAATTTCGCTACCCCTTGTGAACGACTTCGTCGAGGGGGGGGGGGTTTCAAATCCCCCCTTCCCCCGTCCTATCCACCTGTGCTGTTTTCTCCGTTTTAAGGTTTTGGTTCCTTTTGAAGACATCAACTTAGAACCATTATTATTTATTACTCACCATTAGGCACTTGGGACGCCATTTTTATATCAATATATAGCTTATTATTTTCTCATTTTAATGAATGCAATGGAACTAACATTTTTGTGCATCTTAAAGAGTCTAATTTACGTATACGATTGTTGCAGACAGAAGTAAAGTTTTTCTGGAGGCATGGATTATATCATCCGATACTTCTGTCAAGTAGCCAGGGACCCTTAGTTATTATGAACTCACTCCTCGTTACAGGAAATTAGCTATATATAATGCAAGCCAACTTAGATTTTGCTTACTTTCCCCAACTTTGGCAACCGACCACTTTGAGTACCACCACTAGGAACTTTGATATTATAATTGAATAATCTTTGATATTTTTAGACAATGGATAATTTCAGCGCAACGAATGAAGCTCTAAAATTTCCAAAAGCCAATCACTACTATGTACTGATATTAAATCCACTGGTTATTCTGGTTTGCATTTGCGGCATTGTTGCAAATGCTCTGATAATTCTTGCTCACTATCGCTGGCGATATCTGCATCGCCAGAGTTATACCATCCTGTTACTTTCGATTGTTGATCAACAAATCTGTGTTCAACTCCTGATCAGTGGGGTTGTGGGTCTGCTACAGTTCCACTGGACTCGAGGACCCTGCCTCATCGCTCTAACCTTTTCCATCTTTCTACACTGTGCTAACTCTAAGCTAACACTGCTGCTTGGACTGGAGCGACTGGCCGCCATAGTTGTGCCAAAGCTGTTCAGTCGCACTCACTTTCGGTCCTGTAGCCTTTTTGCATTCGCCCTTTTGACGTTTATCGTTGCCCTAGTTGTGGTAGTAATCGGTTTCGGTAGTGTCAATTGGACGAAGCCGAAAGTCTTGGTTCTTTGCTCTCCGCCCGCCGCTCTACCTCAAACTGCCCTTATGATCTGGGCCATAGACTTAAATGTGGTCAACATCCTCGGGGTAACGACCTACGTTGCTCTCTACAGTGCGAATCGACACAGACAGCGACTCCTGCCCAGTCACCAGGCACGATACGTCTCACAAACGGTGATGATCATAATCACCAGTTTTGTGATCACGTGGGTTCTGGCCAGCGGCGCCTTTGCTGTTCTGTCCTACCTAAATGCGGATGAAATCCTGGAAAGTCATATACTCTCGGCAATGGCTCTCCCTATTGCCATGAATAGTTCCATCAATGCGCTGGTCTATTATGCCCGGTCCAAGGACTATCGTAAATGCTTCAGACGAATATTTCGTCGAAAATCGACAGGTCCCCATCAGAATCGTGGTGCCTATGAAATGGTTAAATTATAGCAGTATATTAATTGTAATTAGTAATTATAGCAGGGTATATTGTTCTACAAAATACGTGAACACAGGAAGGTTGACAATCTATGATCTCTCTTGTCAACCAAAAGTGTTTACCATGTTTGATTATTTTTGATTACATGCAGTAAATTCGTTGTGTTCTGATTTCATTATATAGAGTTAGGGGGAGAGTTTATATAGAGACCTTGCTACTTCATGTAGCCATGTATGCTTCAAAGGTGACGAGGTAACAGCAATCTTAGAATATGATTATAAATTCTCTTTGAGAATGAATTGATGTTATCTAGCCTGTCTGAGTTGTTCTAAAGTATAGCGAGGCTAGTATATAATGAAACTTACATACTAACACCGTTACCACGATGTTATTAAAGTTAGACAGCCACAACCACCAGCAACGGAAAGGTTGAGTGTGCGTCACTTTGATCCGTTACATTTCCCCAGGGATTGCCATCCGAAGTCCCAAGAGGATCAGAAGATCTGTAGCCTACGACGATACGAGAGCAAGCATACAGAGCAATGATGCTACAGTACAGTACAATGGGAACTAACGACTCCAAGTCACAACTTAAGCAGCTATGCAAAAACAAAATTCGTATCTAAGAAAACGCTGAAACCAGTAATTAAATACGGCATATTACGGTGAGCAAGCATCTCCGTGTAATGCCAGTAATAATCACAATAAAGCTCAAAGTGTCAAAATCATGCATATGGTCAAAACAGACGTATTATGAACCGTAGTAATATTTGAAACTGGTAAGTAGTGTGAGGTACTGTGCGTGTACCTCTATAATAAACTATATCGGACTTCAATAAATGATTGCAAGTAGGTGCTCAGTGTGTGATATCCAGTCCTAGCCAAAAGAGAGAAGATACAAGAGAACTGTAAATTAGCGAGTAGATTAGGGTAGAGTCACTAATGAGCCCTAGACGACCGTTTCCTAGAGCTAATAAACAATGTAACCGCTAGACTTTACTATATGGAACACAAAATACTCATACTGACTTTAAAATAAACATACAAAACTATTAAAAACTACGAAAGGGAGCACGACGGCCAGAAGCAAAGAACACAAGGGAGGGCGTTACCCACTCCCGTACACCTAAACTCCTACCCGACCAAAGATTCACCCGACCCCGAAACTGATAACACTCCAACTGCGTGAAAACTACACTTTCTCTCGCTTATATATACTTTGTGCTACTGGCGTAGCTAGCCCAAAAAGAAATCACTTTTATCATTCATGAATAAGACAATTATCGAAATAGCTCAAAGTTGTACAATTTCATGCAATAGAATATACTTTAGGTTACGCATATGAAGATAGCACTACCTTTACTTTCTAGCGCTGCGCTGCTGCGCAGCCGACTACTAGTGCCCTAATGGGTAATATCCCACAAAACACCCCCTCTTTTCCGCCGCCGGCCCCCCGCGCGGCGATCAATACGGGTGCCACAGAAAGTTAAACAATGGTAAAACTGGATTACATTAGTTCTGGGTACCCAAGTAGTAGCTTTAGAGATAAAACGTGAATTAGACCTAGCTAAGGCTAAAAGTGGAGCCAAACGATCCCCACTGCCTGCGAACTACGCGGCTCACAGACGATTCCGGACTGACACTGGGTAAAACTGTGTCGGCTGTGACCGAAACTAAACACAAAACCAACTTAGACAGACGAAACAAACATACGGAACGAACTACTAAACGAAACTACTGACGACTTTTGAGAAACACAAACAACTACGTAAATTTTAAAAACAGTACAGTAAACACCCGTATAGACCCCCACACACAAGGCCGAACAGACAGAAAAGACAGAATACAACAGGGACACTGCCCACTAGGGAACCCATCCCAACAATCACAATAACCCCCACAGAAGAAACCCAACTAGAAGCTTGTAGAAAACAACAAATATAAGCAATTACTAGCGGTTTATTATACATATGGAGTAAGATAAACACAAAAAATCAGTAGAAGCAAAAATTATACAAGGCAAAAATAGTAAGGCAAACTTATAAATGGCAAAACATGGCCAAAAAAGAAAACAAAGCTACCGCAAAATAGCTACCAAACGTGAATAGGGAGCGCCCAAACAGAAGACTCCAAATTTGAAGGAACCCTCTCAATAGGTAGTAACAAACATCAAAAGAGACAAAATCCCCACCCGTTATACTGACAAAAATGGAATGCAAAATCACAACGAAACAGAGATACGGGGAGCTGGAAACGTCCTAGGCGTGCCGATGGAGGGGACCACGACTTCATGATGGAGCAACCAGGCAAGTGACCAGAGCACACCGGGAGCCCATAAACAGTATACAAAGGTTCTAAATAGAACCCACCCACAAAGTTCGAAAATGGCCCAAGCCAACCCAAGTTCATAAAGTAAAGAGGGCACACACAGCCCAAATGAACAGTACAGACAATACCAAACCGGGATGCTATCAAAACCCGGGAAGAACCAAGCTGGCCAGGTACGGCTACACAGGAACAGCAGAGGCCAGGAGGCCAGGATGTAGGCGCAAGGACCAAACCCCGCCACAGATCAAAGGTCAGAAACAGAGTCAAAGGCGACAACTGGCCTGAAAAAGAGAATGGAACTGGCACAGAGGAACTGCCAAGCGAGACAGCCCACCCCAGATACAGAAGAATCAATCCAGCTCCCGGCCACACCGTTGCCACAAAGTCGACACCGACCAACACCACCAAGTCTCCGGGCGCTTCCAGACCAAACAGAACAAGGCCCTGCTCCATAATAGCATGCATCGCGGGAGGCACGCCTGGCGCAAGAGGGGGTGTGGGATCCGTACAGTAGAAAAGAACCATCACCTAAACACAAAAACAAAAATTAAAGTACTGTGAATAAAGCAATACCAGCATAGAATCAATGCAAAACAGTGGACAAAACAAATTCAGAAAATACGACATGAAAATAATAAAGCCCCTCAACTGTAGCAGCATGACCACGGCGTTGTGAGCACCCCAAAGCTGACCCAGTTTTAGATAACAACCTTTGGAGGCCCACACCACAGCGACAACCCAAAAAAACTAAAACCGTAAAATACTAGTCAAGTGTAAGTAGATAGAAAACAAGGGCCATAAGGAAGACGAGCCACTCCGTGTCCCAGTCTTAGGTCAACAAAGCGACTCATCCACCCCAGGACCCCTTCAAGCCATAAGGTAGATAAGTAGAAAGACAGAAAATAGTAAATGTGTCCGAGCAAACGAAAAAACTAGGCAAAAATTCAACAGAACAGAAAAGAAATTTTCAGAATAAAATTTATTCGAAGAAAAAGACCCCTAAGATCAGCATGGAAAGGTACAATGATCAAAGAAATATAAAGAGAAATTTTTTAAAAAAAAAGTCAGCTCGGGCACAAAAGAAATTTTCAGAAAATTTCCATATAAATACACGGTGCTGCAAAAACAACAACAACGCACAACAACGCCCTCTACACATTTTCGGCCTCAACCGCCAAGACCTCCTGTTCGCGGTGGTCCGCCCGCATTGCCGAGACCAAATCTGGCAAATCGGAGAACAGTTCACTCCGTAAGACCATGTGGAGCTTGCCCATCCAATTTTGGTGGGGAGCCGCAGGGGTCGGATTTAAACACGTCAAACGCGTATAATCCTGTGGCCCCATGTGGCTAAGCATAGCCCTTTTCTTGCCGACCCCCAATACTCGTTTTGAGAGGCCTCGACGATGAGTCAGACCCCCGTCGCCGCTAGTCACTTGCGATACGATGGACAAACCTGGGCCTTCGCTCGGATGACATCAAGCATAACAAATGCCCGAACATGGATTTTAGAATGTTCCCAAAAGCGGCGAAACGGAACTGACCGATGGAACCAGCCCCTGGTATAATGCTTCGACCCTTGCATAGCCTGGAACGGGCAGGTATCGAGCCGGCTCAGGCAAGCAAAACCAGTAGTCGATTTTACGATGATGGTAACCGCTCTCCGAGAAACGGTATTCATGCCCATAGATCTTCAAGTACGGGTGGTGACCCCGCTCGCCCGTGTCCGGAATACGGTGCATGTTAGAAGCCACCATGTGTTCACCCGAACCCTGTTGTCCCGTTTCCACAACAGCTGAAATACCAGAGGTCGTGATAGGTCCGGATATTGTAGAGCCCGAACTTACTGATGGTAATCCCGAACTTGTTGCTAGAGGGCCCGAACTTGTTGGGGCAGGTCCCGAACTTATCGGAGCGGACCCCGAACTTATCGGGACAGAGCCCGAACTTATCGAGACAGAGCCCGAACTTGTCGGGACAGAGCCCAAACTTATCGGGACAGAGCCCGAACTTGTCGGGACAGAGCCCAAACTTATCGGGACAGAGCCCGAACTTATCGGGACAGAGCCCAAACTTATCGGGACAGAGCCCGAACTTGTTGGGCCGGACCCCGAACTTATTGGGCCAGACTCTGAACCTGTTGGGCCGAATCCCGAACTTTACGGAACATGACCCGAACTTATTTCGGACTTCAGAGGGCCCCAAACTTCTCCAAAGAGATCCCGAACTTATTCGGAACAGTCACCGAACCTCATGCAGCAGTCCCCGAACTTTGGGTAACATTCCCCGAACTTTGGGTAATAGGTCCAGAACTCAGGTTGGCCAGTCCTGAGTTCGTAGAAACCAAACCCAAGGGAGGACATTGCTGCAAGGATGTTGTAAATTTGATAACATTGCTGGAACTATACGTAGTCGGTGCTGCTTGAACCCTTTCAGAACCATATTCGACAGAAGAATCAAATAATTCACCTGGACGACCCTCCGGTTGGGGAGCCTGGGCAACTACTACTCGTAAAGGGGAGTTTAATAAATCCTTATGCATACAGGCTCAAACCTATCGTTGTTGGGTGCACCTGATCAATTTTGATTCAAAATTACTGTGACTTTTCTGGAAGAGTGACTGCAATTTGGATAAAGGGGTGAAGTGTGCCTGTTGACCCCAAAAAAATTCTCAAAATCCCTTGCATACACTCAGCTGTGGCTATCCAACCTGGCTTGAACCCATATAAAAATAGACGGAATCCATAGAGTAATAGTCCTAGCTAAAGATGGAAAAAAATTTTTCTAAGACATCTGGGGAATGTACGTAGTGAACTGAGCTCGTGGATTTGATCCCGGAAAGCAAAAATGCAGTAGCTTTATCCAACAAATGATTAAGAATAAATGCTCGAGTACTATAAGGAATAGCTTTGCCAATCCTATTTTTAAACTGATTCGCGATACTAAGTTTCTCATCAATAGGTGGCTGAGAAGTGGAAGCGCCCCCGAGGGTTCGGTCTACCCTGAGAACCCCCACCACTTCAATATACGTACGTAGAGTGCGGCATAACCGCTGAACCGCCCGAAAACTAATTTACTTTACATGGTAATCAAAGAAATACACATTTTTTATCAAAAGAACTTTATCCAAGAAAAACCCACAATCCGAAAAGTTTGTGTATAAAATAAAAATCTCCAACCTAAAAAATTTACACCATGTCACGAAATGCGAATCAAACTTCAATATTAAATTTTATGTCAAGAAATGAAACAACCTGATGCAGCTGGAGGAAAAGCCAACCATTGTCCAAAACCAGAATCCAAATCAAATCCAAAACCAAATTCCAAGGAACCAGGGAAAGGATTTGGAGCCCACGAAAACCGAAGGAACGCTAGATTGGCAGGACCTGAAAGAACCAAGCAAATAGGTGCAAACATAGAAGAAAACAAGTAAGTGCAAATACAAGACGGCGAAGAAAACTTGAAAAAATGGTTGCTAACGGAAGTCGTATTGTAAAAAACCCACGTACGTACATTTAAAATTTCGTGTAAAATCTAGAAAAACAAGGGAAAAAGAAATTTCAGAAATCGGAAATTTAGTGGTTTCGTACAGCATTGTAAGTATTCAAGGAAAATGTGTGTGCCACAAAATCTAATCCAAAAAATCCTTGAAATTTGATAAATCATGGAAAAACCCACATAGCGAACTGATTGGAAATCACGAATGAAACCTAAAATACGAAGCAAAACTGACCATAAAATCCCGAAGAAGTTGCAGAAAAGCCGACCCTTGACGAAAAAAAACCAGAAATTAAACCTAAACACAAATAAAAACACATACGTATATACAATTGAGAAAGGTGATAAAGCGGTAATACCGTGTTGGTGAGTGATTGTGAAGTGACACAAAAACTTCATTGAGACCAGTGATATGAGATTTATACGTACTACAGTTAAGGGGTACAAAGCATGAAAAAACTGTTCACAAAGTCAGTGGTCGGGTGATATATCCGTAAAAAACGAGTTGGGACTATTCACATGAACTATCTCTGAAAAATATTGAAAAATGAGAAAACTATTGAATATCTGCAGTGTCTGTTTCTGAGGAGGCAAAGTTTGGGATGTCAAAACCGGGAAAATTTCGCAAAACTGAATCGGAGGTCAGAATGGCCCGGTCGTGCCCCGGCACACCCCGATCCACTTGGGGAGTAGGAAACTCCGGGAAGGTGGGGTCGACCCCCTTCACCCCCCATAGCCAACCCTCCCCCCACAGAAAACTAAATTTAGAATTGGAAAGAGTCAAGGCTTTTTTGATCCTTCCATTGCCAAAAAACCCGGCTGAGATTCTACCCAAACTTTCACTTCATCAGAAAACACCTTGGGGGTAACCCCCTCTTTTTGGGCGAAATCCTGGGTTACCCCCTCTTTTTGAGGTAGATTCCCCATCGACCAGAACACAAAAGAAAAAGGCAGTATTGTCAAGAAAAATACCAGAATCTTCAACAAAATGCAGGCGGGCGTAACCAATAAAGAATGCAGTGCCTTTTCTAGAGCCCCCACGCCCCCCGGAGCAGGTCTGGATGGTGGATCAGCCGCACACCCAGACGTGCCCCCACAAGCCCCGGCAACCGAGGTAGTGTCATCCACCGCACCCTGCTGCCGAAGCTGTGTGAGTCCCGCAGTCTGCTCTGAAAAGGCCACAGTCGGTGAAGGGGGAACAGCGTTCAGAGAGGGCAGAATAGCATGTTCAGAGCCCCCTGATATGGGAGAGTCAGCTTTGCACCCCGAACCAGGCACCAGTGGCTCGGTACTTGATATGTTTTCACGATCAAATTTATCCGGTAATGTGTCCGCGATAAACCGGCGCAATTCAAAAATTTGTTGCTTACACGTATCTGCACTTTTTCGCATCGAATTGTACATATGTAACTGAATTGCAGATAACATAAGAGACTTTGTCTGAGTCATAGAAAATATCTCACCGCAACTATCTGATGTTGAATCAGCAGACAAATTTACCCCCAAAACATGAGGTTTAGATATAGGTGAGGCAGTTTCAATGTACCCCACATGGTGCCTGGTTGAGGTGTGCAGGAACTTTTCCCCTGGTTGGGGCACGCCCCCCACAGGACTAGGTGAAAAATGCTGTGGTGGTACAGGCGCTAGAGGTTGAGCCACTACTCCCCGCACAAACGGCGCGGCAGGTTGAACATTGCGCTGTGACGTCACCGTTTCCCACTGTGGGTGCCCAGACGAACCCGAAGATGGTGAAGTGGCCGATAAAGCTGAAGGGGCCGGAGCAGGTTCCAATGCTGGATAAACTGGCGGCTGAGCACAAAATTGGGGATAAACTGGTACGTATTGCATAACGCCAGCCACTTGTTCCCGGAGGAGGGATCGAACCTTCCAGCCTGCCGGGGCCAGCTGTGGATAATTGTCCCAGCAATTGTTTTGGTCATGGCCTCTTCTGCCACAATGGAGGCACTTGTCCTTACGCTTATCCTCAAACCTAGGCCTTGCTTCCTTCCCTTCTTCCCATAATGTCCGAAGATCCTGCAATTCCATACGTAGTTGTTCCAGCGGGTCGTTGGAGCCCCCACCCGATTCTGCTCTCTCTGACAATGCCACATGATAAATTGGAGGGTCATACGAAAGCGCATCCCCTGAGGTGGGGCGTGGGGTCCGGGCGTCAAGTTTGTCAATAACCCGCAAAATGTCCTCCATAGAGGGTTCCCCATAGGCCCCCAAAGGCGCAAGCGACGCCGCGTACTCGTCATTTGCACCGGCATAGACCTGCTGGACACAGTGCTTCTCCCGGTCACCCGGGTCATTCCAGATGTCCAGCGCCAAAGCTTGTAATTCTGAGATATACTTACGTATATGTTCTCCGGGACACTGAAGCCGGTTGACAAAATCTGTATACTTCTGTTGATATGACAGCTGCGGTTTGGGAAATTGAGTCTTCAAAAGTTTCAAAATTCTGTCATAAGAATCAATCATAGAAAGACCCGCCCGGGAGGCATAAATTTGAGCCTTACCCGCCAGTTTACTGTAGAAAAGACGAGGCCACTGATCTTTCGGAATCTGATATGTTTCCACCGCTGATTCAAATTGTGGGAGCCAGTCTTCAACATAAACTAATTCTGGGTCAAACCGGGGGACGTCCCGGAGAATCTCTATATACGTACGAAAAAGGCGCGGATCATGTACTAAAACTGAAGCATCTGTGGCCTCCATGGTCACCGGAGTTGGGTGACGGGCGGGCGTCGCTTGCGTCTCTTTGTGGGGAAAAACCCCCTTCTTACCCGCTTGCTGTGCAGAAAAACCCGGGGGGGCGCCCCCCCTATCCGGCGGAGGTGGAGGGTCGGAAGCCACCCGTGAATTTCCCAACACAAAATCTGAAGTTTGGACATTCTGTGGGCTGGTTTCCACCGTCTGATTTGCAATTGGTGCTACCGGACCGGTAACCACTTGGTTAGGTGCCGGTACGTACGTATGAGCCGCCGGCTGTAAAACAGTAGAAGATCCAGTAGAAAACTGCGCCGGAGAATTATATACGTATACTGGATTTCCGTACATATCAACGGCATAATAGCCGGATTGTGCCCAAGGCGGCACTGGCTGTACGATTTGAGGTGTATACGTATATAACGGCTGCTGAACCGGGGATTGAGATAGAGAAAAACCCGGTATAAAAGATGACGTTTGTGACGGTTGCTGAACATTTTGAACGGCCTGTGCTTGACCAGACGGAGAAGCACGCTGAAACGTACTCTGTGGATGCTGTACAGACGGTGGACACCAGACATGTCCTGAATTTTGACCAAAATTGGGTGATCCCCCTTGAGCACCGCTTACAAGACTAGGGACCCCCAAAGTGGTTTGCCCCACCTGTCCCCGGGACGGACCATGATAGCCAGATAAATTACTCTGGCATTGCGGGCATAGACCGATGGATCAAAAATATACAACAGCAAAAGCACTGATCTAATTTTTAATTCAAGGTTATATATCGGTCATGTACCTTTAAGTAAACCCATCTTGTAAGCTAATAATGTTCTGAGTACTAGCCTAGCTTCCTTGCCACTGCACATTCTTTCATACATTATCAAAGGGGCTCCCATGAACGCAACAGGATACAGCAATTTATCGCAATTGCCATAAGAGTCCAAGCTAGAAATTCAGTGAATTAATTACATTACATTCGTTGAAAGGGCTGCAATATCTTAAGCTACAATCTAAAGATAATTTTCTTTGTGAGAATAATTATAATTGACAGCAACATGCACACAATGTCCAGCAAAAACATAGCATTTAATTAGTCATTCTTTAGCTAGCCTTAGCTTGCACCTTTTAGGCTTTTAACGATTAATTTTAGATTTCTTTTAGAACAGTCCTTGTCCAGATGCCACGGTGGTCACAGGCAGTACAGTCAGCGTTGTTTTTGTATTTTAGCTTCTGAGGTGTGATATTGTCTAATTCATTGCTTCAGCTCAACTACAAACCCTTCCTAAATTCTCAGGATAATGCTAAATAGTTATAATCCAGAATTATTTAATCCACAAGATCTACAATCAAGTTTCAAGCAGTTTTTAACAGGTGAGGGAAATAATAAGATTAACTAAGCATGAAAATAATTGGCAAACAGTGTCGAATTATTAGAAACAGTATAGAGTTTATCTTTTACCCACCTTTCCAAAAGTAAAACCTTTGGCTTGCCATAGTGTTTCATTGCCTGCAAGAGTCTGATTTTTCCACAGTATGGATTGCCACCACCACCACAACCTAAGATTCCAGCTCCAATTGAGATGCATTCAACGTCGTACTCGCTTAGTGTCCAAATACCAGTTTCTTCATCTATGTCGCGCTGTGATGGAGTTTCACAAACAGACAATTTGCCTGTTCCATTTTCAGTTGTTAACGACGGCGCTTCTTAAAAATTCAAACCAGACTATGAAGGAATTATTTCAACTATTTAAATAGTTGCTTCACACGATCACAACTAATGTGTCATGGTGTAAGTCGGGTACTTTTTTCAGCAATAGTCGGTCAGCATGATGATAGAAGCTTAAGGGGGGGGGCAACTTATGTCGAAAATTCGACCCTCACGGATTTCGCTCAAACTGTACCCATTGATACTCCTTACGGCCGTACGCAATCCATTGAAATTTGAGACGATTTCGAGCGGGAATAAAAAAGCTACAGCCATTAAAAAATTCCAATTCCTATTGAAAATGGCCTAAAACCGGAACTTCAGATTTTTCGATTCTGACAACGATAACATACCCAAATCAAAACCGTTCAAAACGTTCTATAGCTAATTCTGTAGCGAAATACAATATCTAAAACTTGCCGAAGAGTTTTTCAAAATTCGGTTTCTAACTTTTACAGTAATCGTTTCCGTGAGGCAACCCCAGAAATTTGTCAAAATGTGGCATTTTTCGAAAATTTTCGAACTTTACAAATATGCACAATATCTATATCAATCGATAGCTTTTTCAATTTTAAAAAAAAACATTTCTTGTTGGCACAACCGTTCATTTTGCAACTGTTTAAAGTTATCGGCCAAAAACTGTAATTCCGTGATTTTTCAATTTCTCTGTTGTGGGGGTGGTCTCATAGAAAGGATTACTGCAAAAGTTAGAAACCGAATTTTGAAAAAAGCTTTTCGACAAGCTTTAGATATTGTATTTAGCTACAGAATTAGCTATAGAACGTTTCGAACAGTTTGATTTGGGTAAGTTATCGTAGTAAGAAGCGAAAAATCTAAAGTTCCGGTTTTAGGCCATTTTCAGTAGAAATTGGAATTTTTGAATGGCTGTAACTTTTTTATTCCTGTTCGAGATCGTCTCAAATTTCCATGGATTGCGTATGGCCGTAGGGAGTATCAATGGGCACAATTTGAGCGAAATCCGTAAGGGTTGAATTTTTGACCCAAGTAGCCCCCCCCTTAAAACGAAACTGCCGCTTCTTTTTACAGGGCCCATGTCAAGATAAAAGTTAGAACCCCCAGAACCCCCGTCAGAAAAAAAGGAGGTTCTCAAATTTTTTTCATGCGTTTGTATCCACTACTCAATGACTATGGCTACGTGACTATGTTGTGGATCTTTTCTATCTGACACTTTCCTTCATCATATGTTGATAACGTGTATATTTGTATCTCGGTCATCCAATTTGTGCCATATATACCGGGGTGTGCTGGGGGGTCCTCCTGGCTTCTCTCAAAA
Organism: Trissonchulus latispiculum; assembly: GCA_030248195.1. NCBI lineage: Eukaryota > Metazoa > Nematoda > Enoplea > Enoplida > Ironidae > Trissonchulus > Trissonchulus latispiculum. Next base: position 20,745 of record JASAND010008743.1, read on the forward strand.
ATTTAGACTGAAAAATTTGTTTGACTAACATCCAATGCGCACAATATAGGTATCAGTGGGAAGCCGACGAAAAGATGAACAACATCGCAATAGATCTAAGTTCAGGTAACGCACACACTTTTCAAAATCCCCGGACTCCCTAACCCACAGAACCTCCAGCAAACACTTAAAACTAGATAGTAGAGGATCAAATCTCCTGAAAAAATTTTAGAACCCCCAGAAATCCCAGAACCTCCATCAAAAATTTGAAACTAAATATTATGTAGCTACGGATCAAATCTCATCAAAAAGTTAAGAACCCCCAGAACCCCCATCAAAAAATGAAACTACACATAGTCATAGATCAAATCTCTACAAAAAATTAAGAACCCTCAGAACCCCAAGAACCTCCATGAAAATAAAAGCTTCAAGAAAAACAATTGGTAGATCAGAACGCATCAGAAAGTGACTTTTATCTTGACATGGGCCTTTTACAGAAACCAACAAGAGGCGGAGACTAAAATCACGGGCAGAAAACTTCATCCAATGCCAAGCGCAGGACTAGTTGTTGGTAATAGCACACGTAGCTGCAATTCACAAAGCTATTTCCCCTAAGGTGCGTAGATTAGTTCAGTTTCAAATTAACTATCAACACAGTTCACACTGATAGAACTCGCCTTCGAGGTTTGCAGGAGTATTTAACTGTGGGGCCAATGAACTGATATCAATCGTCACGCTTTTAGCCGCATCCGACATTAACGGTCCTACTGCTGTGCATTTTAGCTGAATCACATTTCCAGGAATATACGTAAGTGGCACCTGTTCAAAATCGATTATCTGAAACATTGCGCAAAACATTTTTAATGCTTGTCTCTGGTTCATTGGATACATTCGTGAATGAGTTATGTACAGTACCATATATACGTGTTTTTATGTAGTTGGCGGTAGCACAAAATGCCTGATTTTCAAAATGTTACCAATGCCAAGTGACATGACAAGTGCGATCATATATAAACTGGAGAATCGTATCTTTCGAAGGAATCGACCCAAAACAGCTTGAGGGGGATTTATACCACCCGCATTTGTTTTCGTGGAAGTTGTTTTATTTTGTTGAAATTGTTTTCATAGAAATACGAAACAGTGGAAACAAGATGGAAAACTGATTTATAGTTTTTCAGTCAGGTAGATTTGATTTGATCAATGTTTGTATCAAATATGTTTGTATCAAATAGATAATTAAGGAACAGAATATCCACCAAAGAAAGTTTGTGATTGAAATGTAGTAAAGTGAAATAATGTTCAATGTTTACTTTAAGATCATCTGGATTCGCACCACTACAAACTGCTGCTTTCCTAGCTAGCATCTTTGCCTCTTCGCATATTTTCGCTTTTGCTTCTGAGTCGGCCGCATCTGCGATGCTACGGACGATATCAACACGTCCAGATACGTGACACAAAGCAGCACCAATGGCATTCGCAACCTAGACAAGGAAATTTACTGTATGTATGTATCACACCATTTAATCTCAGACAAGGACAACTGTTACAAATGTTGTTCTGCGACCTAATCTAACATGCAATAAGCTAGTTTTTGGTCTATATCGGGTTGATGCACAGAAGTAACAAGGCAAGTGTCCTGTAAATTTCGTAGTTATCCGAAATAACCTCTTTGAATGAGTGGTTGTAAGATAGCACAGATGATACACTATGATTCAGTTAATCCTGAGTCAACCTAACAGTCAGTCAAAAAGTTTGCTTCAAATGCATCATCAAAACTTGCAACTCATAATGATAATAGTAGGACAGTAGCAATTAAGGTCACAGAAAACAACTTTTGAAAATTCATCTAAATAAAGCTGTTAATGAAGAATGTTAAAATGTTAGATTTAGTTGAAAAGGCTACATTAATTCACGGTCGAAAAGACTGTCCAGAGTAGTTAAGGGGGGGGGGGGGCTACGAACGGTTTTGCCCAACTTCTTCAGAGAGACCTACCTTTTGCCATATGATTAGCTAACATATCAAGGTTAAATAGTCCGTAGTGGGCATTATTATATCTAACACACACCGATTCTGGCACTACGCCAAAGTTGAAATTTTGGTGCGAAAAGTGGGTTTTTTGAAAAAGCTTTTCTGAATTCTGGTGGATTAACGGTTTGACCATTTCTGAAACTTTTTGCCACAAATGTTAACTGTTACTAGTGCTAAATATTAAAAGTATTCCGGCTTTCGAGCGTTGCTCCCTTCTTTAGTTATAACAGCTCAAAGTTTGAAATTTTGCAAAAAGTTGCGAGGTGACCGTGCGCCGTTTTCGATCTAATAAAATTGGCAGCCCCTAGCCTACCCCAGCTTTTCACCAGTTATTAGGCTCTAATAGGGGCATACTGTCTGTGAATTTCAAGGGCTTTAGTTTTCTGGTTAGTGTGCTAGCCAACTTTTCGTTAAGAAATAACCCTTATTTTTGGGCCTGAAAAGCTAGCTAAGCGCAGTAAAAATGGGGTCAAAAATTTTTTTGTCTCCGATTTTGCCGAAAAGGTGCTTACAGGGGTTATTTGACCTGCTGAATCAGAATATGAAATCCGTTTTTCGATATGACGCTTCCTTCGTTCAGTATGCGCTTACAATTGTCTTGGAGCTTTTTGGAGCGAACGCCATCCATACTTTGAGAAATCAATTTAGCATTTCTAAACATTGGAGCGAAGTTTAGTGACATAGCTTTCGGCACATCTTGGTACACTCACTGGTCTCTAATGCGCAAAGTTTCAGCCGATTCTGCCACAGTAATTTGGAGTAATTGACTCACATCTTCGAAATGGCACCAAATAACAGTGACAATATCGATAATGTCATCTAGCACTGCGAACGCAGGGATTAACGAAATCACGTCATTTTTACATAAGTTAAGACAGATACTTGGAGTATTAATCGGAGCAAAGTTGGGCTCCTTTGATAAACCACAGCTCATTAGACGTTAGTTAACCTCCACCCGTATAGACCTACAACACCCAATTTATCGCATTTTGATTGTATCGCGCAGAAAAGTATACAATGATCAAAGGATTATTTTACACGATATCAAAGCGCTATATGTTAGTACTATTTCTGGAAAATTTGGGTACCGTACCTTGCCCATAGCGATCAGGGCGAGGCAAAGTTTCTGTACGTGTCATGCCGAGCTTTGGACCGACAACACCAACTTCTGATGGGTCCACAGGACGCTACGCTGCATAAAATTCTTTCAAACTTTAAACTATTTTACACTAAACCTAATACTATTATATGGCAAAAGACTAGCTAGCTTTTCCAACATCGAACTTTTAGTGAAATTCGTAGCCCCCCCCCCTTAAATCGTTTCAATTATACACGCAGAATTTCAATTGGTGGAGTCTAAAGGCAGAAAACCACCGATCCAAATCCGAGCCCAATTTTGTTTGTTATTTTACTCTGTTTAGTCTAAGATCAGACCGTGGGCGTGTTATATCCGCGAATCCAGGTACGTACTTCAGAATGTTAATACTTAGAAAGAAGCAATAATTAAATACTGCTAACAACGGAAGAATACCGGACTGTATTGAGACCTGATGACCTGCGAGCATCCTTTAAGGTCCTGATTAGGACTAATTAGAATGTTTCCACCTCCGACCAGTATGATTGGAGTATCGCCAGCTGAAATCTAAAAGATAAATTAGAAGATAAAGTAGAAGAATGCAAGCCCACACGTCCTAAATTTCAAACATTAAAATTAGTAAAAATTACCTAAACTAAATCATTGTATAAGTACGTTTACTAGATTACTTCTTTTCGATGAAACAGTTTTTGAAGTAAACTAAAGACTAACTTTGACACGATCAACAGCATTCTCAACCATTTCTTTGATAATTTGAACAGCATGTTTGGCAATTTCAGGATTTATTAAATGCAGGACATTGGTGTTTCCTATGGACTCGCATAATCCTTCAGCAATTGCACAGTCCGTTGTGGTTAGTGTTGAACCGCCAAAACACAACGATTCTTTGGAAAGCTTATAACCTACACTTTTTGGCCCAATAGACTGAAATAATGTGATATGTTGTTATATCATAAAACTTACATTAATTCTAACATATTTTGCTCCATGCTCAGGTGTGAAAGCCCAAACACTACGAGTTTAATTTAAATAAACAGTTTATACTTTCATCATGCTAAAATAACGGGCGAACGCTCAATTTAACAAGTACAAATTTAACGGGGTTTAGGTAGCAAACAGAGAATATACTGCCAGTTGATAACGTGTCTTTTGTTACACTTCTACCAGTCATGTAATACACTCCTATCCTCTTATGATGAATCCATAGCAATTAACACTTTCATTACCTTTACAGAGTCATTCATAATTGTGACCAAAGATCCTCCACCAAGTCCTATGCTTAAAGTGTCTGGCATACGGAAATTGGTTCTAACACCTCCAATCTGCAAAATATGTACGGAGGTACAAAGCTATACGTTAATTGGCTGTACATGGCTCCTTGACCACATAACTATGCATTAATTAATAATCGGATTAATAATTGACCAAGAGCTAACTGCTCTCTCCACAGCGAGCCTTATTTCGATGCAGGAAGACTTTTCTCCCGTTCTCACTAACCAAGTACCTCTAGGCGGATAGTGCGAAACCCCGTATCCTAAGCCTTCACTCATTTATTACCTACACAATGTTTATTATAAGCGTAAGTATCAAAACTACTTACCGCACCGCACTAGTAAGCTTAAGGCTAATTGGCAAACAGACACACGTTCATATGAAAGTATGTAATAAGTTCAAAGCAGGGATTTCAAAATTCAACCTGTGCGATTAAATGTTTCAAAAATATGTATTTTTTTAAAAATCTATTAATAGAGTATCTATAATTGCCATGACATGACGTCATAACGTTTCAGCCATTTCAAGCAGTTTTGGAATCTGTAATAGTTGTCGGTAGTTAGCAAACGACACGTGATGTCTTGGGTGAGTCAGCGACTGAACGCATGCCCGTTTGGCATGTGGCGTTGTTCCCTGGCCTTGACCTATGTCAACGTTTCTTGTTCATGTGAGGTCAACAAAGAGGCAGCGTCCAGCAAATGCTGCCTGCAGCTGTACCGTAAAACGCATGTTAATAGTAATCGAGTTAAACGTACAAGAACTTGTGTTCCGGCAGGTCTAGGAAATCCAGAAACAAGTAAGCCAACATCTGTTGAAGTTCCACCAATGTCAACAACGACTCCGTCTTTGAGATCTACAATACAGAAGTATATGGACTGCACTGCAGTATTGTCCTAATTTAGCATCGACCAGTTTTAGTGATACAGGAAAAGAAATAGTGAAATAGTGGAACAGTTGTCCCTCTGATTTATGGACGGACAAACCAAGAATCTACTCTTGGTCACATTACAAGTTTTGTAATATATAGTCACATAAATTCACCATTTCCGTACACAACGTTTGCTCATCAACAGCGTACAGATTATTGTAGCTTACTTGATATCCAGGCCGCTCCCCTCATGCTGTTAGTAGGTCCTGAGGCAAAAGTCAGCACAGGAAACTTCAAAGCGTTTTCAACACTGAAGCAAAAAGAAACGTTACTGAAACTGAAAAACTGAAAACGGAAACAATCTTAAAAGTTACTCCTTGTCGTCTAAACGTGGAAGGACCAGTGTGGCAATAAGTAGCTCAGCCTCGTATCATTGCTAGGGAACATGCGAAGTGTGGTTGTTACTACAGCGCAACTGTTGCTGAAGAATCGTAAACAATTACAGTTCACAACACACTTGGACAGAAGCGAAATTTGGGAGTGAAATCAAGGTTATCAAATATTTCTTCCTCAAAGCTAGCTTTTCATAAAAACCATTGATGTTAATATTTGAATTTTGATAGCATAGCATAGATTGACTACGCTTGACTCTTCAGGAGTTTTTGACTAAATTCGTCATACAATGAAATACGGGATACGTACTCGCAAATGCTTCCATCATTTTGAGTCAAGTATAGTTGACACTCTAAGGACAGGTTAGCAAGTGCGCGTTGCAATCCTGTAAGCGTTTTCTGGCAAAGCTTTTTGAGAGATTGATTCAAGATAGCAGCATTTTCCCTTTCCAGTAAACCAATTCTTCCAATTTGGTGAGACAATGTGAGGCTGACGTCAGGAAACCTTTCTTTAATTATAGTTGCTGTCTAGGAATCAAATACGGCAACTATTGCAGAGATGTGTTTTAGTCTGATAACAAACTGTGTTTTAGCTGAATCTGTGAACGAGATCTGATAACTTCATTTTTGGTCCAGTTTGACGTGGTGATCCATCACGTTTTAGTCGTTTTGTCAATTTGATCTCTCCAAGAACTCGTAGTTAAAATTTCCTACAGTTTGAAACTTGGATACAATTTCATTGTATTATCTCTTGAACGAGCGATCCCACAACTCACGGTTTTTCAAAATTTTCTTTTTCTTTTCCATTAAAATTTCCTTAAAATTTATTTAAATTGATATTTACTCTAAAATTGCATAGTGACCACATTGCACTGTAGATTTTACAACAGCGTAAACATACGTTAACACGGGGTCCTATTTTGGAGGGTGTTTACCACGACCTCCGGTCTACCACTAAAGAATTCCAAACTTTGAAGGGGGCTGCACCGAAATTAGCAAATTTTAACATTTTTTAGCACAAATTATTAAAACATGACAATATTTAGCGACTGTTAAAAATTTATTAAAACAATCGCTAAAATTTGCTAAAGAATGACTTTCTTTGATGAAAATCGCTGTCGCATCTACCCTTTTTTGACGAGAAGGTCTCCCTTTTCTTTTTCACCTTTTGCTGAGGGGACCCCTTTGTTATTTTTTGAGGAGTCTGCACTCCCCCCATCCCCCCATCCCCGTTCATATGAGTGTAGATATGCCTCATTAGGGTAACAATCCTAAGTTAACTTTATTCTTCATAGCTTCCAGTCTTCATGTGAAAGCAGCATCATCTTCAAAATTTTTGTGCAAATACTACTAAAATGATACCCAAAACGTAGCCTTATCGTGACATAAAAGTCAAGAATTGAATTTAAATGAAACTATCAAGACTATGTCTTTGCCTTACCTCGATTTCGTCATCTGGATGAACTGGGGAAAAGATTCCACAAATGACCAAGTCTGTAACTCCATTGTCCAAGAAGTTGGATACAGTAGTTAAAATCTCGTGTTTATCCAAATGCCCTAATTTTGTACCATCATATTCATGACCACCCTTTGCCAGATATTGACCGCCGATGATATACTATTAAAAACAAACAAGTTTAAATAAATAGTAACCTGAAGGAAAGGAAAATACTACAAAAACCAGTTTCAAAATTAACGCCAATAAATCCGAATAGAAGTTTTAAAGCATGATACGTCTTTGAGAAGATTTAAAGGGTTCAATTTCAGTTTCACTTCAATAGTTCAAAAAAGTTGATTTAAAAATATTTTACACCTTCAAAGCTTCGGGGAAATCCGAAAACGGTAAAGCCCCTTCCGAACAAGGCGGACTAGCCAGCCGGATGACTCCGACTCTTGAAAGCTCTGGACTTCTTTGGACCACGGCATTGACGAAATGGGTTGTTCCAACATTCACTTGTTGAATTCGTATTTTTTGCACTAAAAATAAAATGACAGTCCCTGACAGTTTGATATTTTATGTGACCACAGTAGTATGCAACCATCGAAGTTTATGCTAAACTTATATATACTAAGCGAACCAGTTTGTTTACAACAACCAGGTTATAAAGCAAAAGCACAATACAAGCTTCGAGTTGTTCAGGATTTATCGTGCGATCTAGGTTGGTCGATTGTCTTGCAAGTTTTCGACATCTATCCTTGGATTGCACCAAATAAGACTAGGATTAACTTCAGATCAGCTGAGGACTATAAGTTGGACCGAAAAAATCTCAGCCAGTTGGCTTGGCCGGCTGTTGGCCGTTGGTCGGCCAACGGCCAACGGCCTACGCTCAAGGTTGGCCGTTGGCCGCTGGTTGGCCAATGGCCGACTGCTGACGAAGCTCAAATTTACTGATTTTGTGTCTTGCCGAATTCAACTGTGTTGCAGAATTTAATTTTTGCTGCATAATATCGCGCACATGTTGCATTATAATCGTTACATTAGATACATTACTACAGATTTTCAGTTTACCTACATAAGATGTTGACACTTAGCTCGAACTTTGCAATACGTCCGTACTGATTTATCGTAGTTACAATTATTTTTCAATAAAATTTGCTAATTGCAAGCAAATTTTAATTGTGCTTATAACTTAGTTTTTAAATTTGTCTAGTTGTTAACGTCTCATCAATTCATTGTAGTCCCCCAGCAAAATTAAACAGAATTCTCGCGGATTGGAGCTAGAGTTTGGAAAAACCATTTTGGATAAAGTTTAATTAAGTTGAAGTATTATTAAGCACGATAGACGAATAAAAATATTAAATTCCATTATCCAGCGTTGGCAAACAGCTAAACAACAGCAAATGACTTACAAACAGCCTACGGCCGACCAGCGGCCAACGGCCAACCTTGGCCGTTGGCCTAGGGCCAATTGGCTGGCCAACTTCAAACTCCGGCCAAGCCAAGCTAAGCCAACCAAGGAAAATTTCGGCCAATCCCAACACTACCTTGCTGATCAAAATGTAGCTAATCGACCTTGCTGAGATATCAACCTATACTTTGTTTCATGATGCGATATAAAAATACTAGTACTGCTATTAAAGAAATACTTCGGCCAATTTCGGCCAATTTCAAGATAAAAGTTATAGTTCTCAAATTCTTTCATGCGTTTGTATCCAGGACTTTGATTTGTAGGTCCTTTCCTTCATCAGGCACTTTAGCAGACATGATATGTTTATAATATGTATATATTAATCTCAGTGATCAAATTTGTAGGATATAACCGGGGTGTACTGGGGGAAAGGGTTCTCTTGGCTTTTCTCATTAATTTAGACTGAAATTTGTGGGTATGCTACATCCAATATCCACATCATGGGTATCAATCGAAAGCTGACGACAAGAAGAACAAGTTCGTCCTAGATTTCAGACCAGACAACACACACACTGTTCGACATACCCGACTCCAGGGGCCGATGTTATCAAGCATCTCAACCCGGGTTGAAACCTCAACCCGGGTTGAGATTGGGGTTGAAAACTTCGACCCAATGTTATCAAAATAGGGTTGAATAAACCCGGGTTGAAATAACAGGGTTGGGGTTGAAATTTAAGATTTAGATTAGATAAGATTTAGATTAGATTTAGATTAGTAAGATTTAATACAAATCTTATACCTCTACAGGTGATAGAGAACATTATTGAAAACAAAGTAATTTATTTATTTCAGCAAGTTTTGTTTCAGTAAGCTTATGCATTACTTTATTCCATCTAAATCACTGTTTTGCTTGAATTTTGCAATATAGGATAAGCTAGCGTATGTCGCTGTGATCGTGGACCGTTGGCCAGAGCCTATTAGTAAAGGCTGCTTTAGTGCTTATTAAAAATTGGGTTGAAATCAGGGTTGGAAACTGGGTTGAATTGGGGTTGAAACAGGTCAACCCGGGTTAAGTTAACCCAACCCCAAAAAACAATGATAACATAGGGTTGAGCAGCGGGGTTTAGCCAACCCGAAAATTTTAGGGTTGAACCAGAAAATGGGTTCAACCCGGGTTGAAGTCAACCCGCTTTTGATAACATCGGCCCCTGGGGCCGATGTTATCAAGCATCTCAACCCGGGTTGAAACCTCAACCCGGGTTGAGATTGGGGTTGAAAACTTCAACCCTATGTTATCAAAACAGGGTTGAATAAATCCGGGTTGAAATTGCAGGGTTGGGGTTGAAATTGGGATTGAGATCCAACCCAATGTTATAATCAAATTTGGGTTGAAACTTTGGGTTGATTTTCGGGTTGAAATGGCTAAATCTCAACCCTGTTCAGTGAGGAGGGTTGAGATTTCAACCCGGGTTGAAACATAATTAATAGAGAATGATCCTTTTAGTTTTAAAGACATTTAATGGCGTATTCTATGGTTTTTATTTCAAATTTCAAATGTATAAAAAGAAAATTAGTATGTCCATTGCAGTATGAGTCATTTCTCCAGAAGCCGTATCTTCAACATAGGGCTAGATTAGGGCTGAGTTTTTTGAGAGAGAATATGCAAATTAGTTTTGGCAGCTGCTATTTAATCAGCCGAATGGACAGACTCTGCGCAGTCTTCGGCTGTCTGCAATAAAAATGGTTGCGTATTTTTGTGCACCAGTGTAGCTTGGGAGCTACACCAAGGTGCAATAGGATTGGGTAGTTAGATAGTATGTGTAGCCTGCTGGCATTTTCTAGCGGGCTTACACTACTATATCGCACTGGATTTTGGTGATAAAGCATAAAACATAGAAGAAGCAACAAGGACCAAACGCAAAACACTAAAACACCGAAGACCTATTCTGACGACGTCCCAAATGCGGACGTCTTCCACCAATGGAGGTTTCTGCTGCCATTTGAAGACCCCCAACGGAAATAAAAATTGAAGCAAGAACTCAGTTTTTACTAACAAATCATTCAACTGTAATTGAATAATAACAGGTCTACTAAGGAATACTGCCCCTTCTGGGGCCGGTGTTATCAAGCATCTCAACCCGGGTTGAAACCTGAACCCGGGTTGAAATTAGGGTTGAAAACTTCAACCCAATGTTATCAAAATAGGGTTGAATAAACCCGGGTTGAAATAGCAGGGTTGGGGTTGAAATCTGGGTTGAGTTCCAACCCAATGTTATCATTAAAATTGGGTTGAAACTTTGGGTTGGTTTTAGGGTTGAAATGGCTGAATCTCAACCCTCCTCAGCTAGGAGGGTTGAGATTTCAACCTGGGTTGAGATAATGGTGAGCCATCCTTTTGTTCTAATTTTACCAATTGGCCATAGCTGACGAACGCCACTAGGAATATATATACTAGTTTTAAAAACTTAAATATTTTCATAAAACATGGCATGAAGAAGTCCAAACATATAAATTATATCATATAAATAGAGTCAAGAGCCGATCAAGGTGAAGTGAAATGTTGACCCAGTCTTCAGTTCATAAATTTGTTCCTTGACTTTTATGGCCACAGTGAATGTCTTATTAGCTAATATATCAACACATGATAAACGAATGAATTGCGTAATGATCTATTTGTATCTATCTACATAGCTTGTTGCGTTTATAACAATCTTTCGTTACACGCTTTCAAATAGTCCAGTAGCATTCTTCACGCTAAGGCTCTTTTTGTGTTGAAAACTGGGTTCAAATTGGGGTTGAAACAGTTCAACCCGGGTTAAGCTAACCCAACCCCAAAAATGTTTGATAACATTGGGTTGGGCAGCGGGGTTTAGCCAACCCGGAAATTTTAGGGTTGAACCCAAAAATGGGTTCAACCGGGGTTGAACCCAAAAATGGGTTCAACCCGGGTTGAACTCAACCCGATTTTGATAACATTGGCCCCTGGGGCCTACTTGTTTAAAGTAAGTATAAAACATACGCCTCATACCGCCATTGGGGATGTATGAGGAAATAATTTAAAACAAATTAATTTATTTCTTTCAGCCAGGTTATTCACTGCTTTTCTGTTTTATCCCAATCACTGTTTTGCTTGGTATTTAGCCATTGATGATAAGCTAGCATACATGTGATTAATTGTGGATCGCTAGCCGCAGCCTCAAATTAAGCTGCATTGTGAAAATGGGGTTGAAATCAGGGTTGAAAACTTGGTTGAATCGGGATTGAAACAAGTCAACCCGGGTTAAGCTAACCCAACCCCAAAAAAGATTGATAACATAGGGTTGACCGTCGGGGTTTAGCCAACCCCAAAATTTCAGGGTTGAACACCGAAAATGGATTCAACCCGGGATGAACTCAACCCACTTTTGATAACATTGGCCCGAGAACCTCAGAACCTCCAGCAAACACTTAAACCTAGACAGTAGAGAATCAAATCTCCTGAAAAAATTTCAGAACCCCCAAAAACTCAAGAACCCCAATCAAAAATTTGAAACTAAATAGATGTAGTTACGGATCAAATCCCTTCGAAAAGTTAAGAAACCCCAAGAACCACAAGGGCCCCCATGAAAATAAAAACTCCAAGAAAAACAAGTGGTAGATCAGAACGCATCAAAAAGTGACTCTTGTCTTGACATGGGCCCCAATGGCAAACAGTTATAAAGTGATAAACACTGATAAAAATTAAGAAAACTTATTTACCTCTGCATTTGGTTAATGCATCATGAATGCTTTTCACTAAGCCAGTTGTGATGTCTTGAGTGGTTGGGCTTTTGGCATATGCTAAAACTTCATTCCCTCTTAATATAACAGCATCTGTGTTTGTTCCTCCAACATCCACTCCAATAACGCAAGAGCAATTTTCTCCGCCCATAGAAAATTACACACTAAAGCATTCAGAAAGCAGCCTATCACAAAATAACTTGTCAACTGCAAAATGCTGTTTGTTTCATTTCTGATACATTAGAAAAGATAAAGCATTCTTGCGTAAACCAGACCAGATAGTCAACAGATACACTGACTCGAAATTTCGAGTCAGATGTTATGTTAAGCAATAACGTTGCTCGTATAATATAAAACGCATGTCGTGAACTAAATTCTGACCCCAAAATGAGTGTAGAAAACTCTGATCATACAGCGTATATCATTTAATATTCATCAGAGCAGAGAAAGAGACCCATATCATAACATCACATATTTTTAAAATTGTCATGAAGAGAGGAGAATCTGTAGGGTTTAAAATTTTGAAAAATTTCAAAAGTTTTAAAAGTATCGGCTTATCAGGATTTTTGTTAGGAATATGCAAATTGCAATCTAAAAATTTCTGCATAGTATAAACGAGTCATATATAATGTCCCATTATAGCTAAATTAAACAACTTCAAATATTCCTCCTACGACGCATATTTCATGCGGAAGAAATTTTCAAAGAAAGCCTTTTGGGTAAACTTGCTCCTTGTCACACAAAGACACTACTTACTAATATAATACCAGGCGTTATGGGTCACAGGTCACTGATGAATGAATGAATGCAGTATGTGATCACAGATTTTGCACTCATTTTTGTGTCAGACTTTAGTATCGTTCATCATGAGTTTATAATTTTATAAGTGTATAATTATATTATAAGTTTCATTGGGTCCCATTAGAGTGCTTTCGAAAAACAAAACCTCATTCTCTTGTCTAAACTCGAAGAAATCATGAAAACTGTTTTTGATGACTGGAAATATTTGGACAGAGCAGTCAGTTAGAGTGGCAGAAAAATATAAATGTAACACATCTATGTAGTTACTATTTAATACAAACCTTGAGCAGTAAAGCTTACCTATATACTGCATTAAACAAACTAATCAACAAAGAAACTGGAAAGTAAACAAACTTTTGCAAACTTTAAACTAATGCAGTCGGACTGTTGTGGGAATTTAATCAAAACAAATGCAAAATGCAAAGCTTCCAGTATCTTATGCATTGTTAAACGATCTACCGTACCGGCCCAACTTCTTTTGTTCTTTTGGCGAGGAGCAGTGTTAAATTAGTTGTGAATGAGCATTTTGACTAGAAGGATATTCTGCTTGCACTGAATAATTGTTTTAACAGTTTTATCCGAGTCATTTAAGGTGGTGATTCCTTTTGGGCACATATTGTTGGTTGACGGCCCAAAGCAAGATGAAATTTGATGAAACTTTCCAAAATAAGTTCATTTGGTGTTCTAACACCCTCCGCGCAATCTCGCTTCAAAATTTCGAGATTTCCGTTCAGGACGGTTTTAGCCAAATTTCTGACAGTTCAGCAGCAACTGCATGGTTATGACTATACTCATTTGAAAGATCTCGTTGAGCTCTATATTTTTGCTCTTGGAAGCAAGTTTCTAGCTCTTCTCTAGTGTGAGATATAGCCGATTTTCTTATTTTGGCGTTGAAAACTTGTCATTTTTGCAGAAATCAAATAATCCACGATTTCTTGAACTACGCAAGTCGTAAAATTTCACTAAGGGTGTCGATTTGAAGGTCTCGTCGAGCCCGATTATCCGAGGCATGATAGTCTTCCAACTGCCATTCCGTTAGCTGCTATCATAAAAAATGTAATTTTTGCAAAAACATGACCAAATTTTTTCCAGCGATTGTGGAGCATTTACTATGCAAGATAGAGGGTTGCCACTTACTAGATGTGTTTTACACAAAAATACCCAGGGACCCTTTTTTAGTTGCCCTGATTGCTGCTTTCTAGCTAAAGTGGCCGCTTGTTAAAGTTGGGAAAAGTAGGCAAAATCCAGGTTGCGCAAACATTTTAGCTAATTTCTTTATAACGAAGAGTGATTTCATGATAATTAAAAAAGGGTCCCCAGCTATTTGATAGTAGAATCGAATTATGTGGTCGACGCCTCACGAAAAAATTTACTTTAGTCTGCAAAAAATCTGGAAAATTAAAGTACTTCGAAAATCCAGGAAAATAGTTTCCAAAGACTGAAGTAAGTTTCACTGCATTCATTAGAAAGAGAAAATCTTAAGCTCCATTTGATCCATTTGATATAAAAATGACTTCTTAACTCCAAGTAATGAATGAGTAATAAGGGTTCAAAGTTGATGTCTCCAAAAGGAATCACCAACTTAACAAGACTTGGGACTTGTCCATCTCACCATCACCGACTGTGTGATGAAAGCATCTCGGCAGCTCTACATAGAGGAAGCCGCGCTTTTACTTTCGGGAAAATTGTTGACAACAGAGGGGAGTGTATGGACCAGAGTTGGAAGTGGGTACCCGCGGGTAATAGAAATTTTGCTACCCACAGGCTACCCGCGCGGGTTTTAGTTGCGGGTATCTCTTGTTGATGTAGTCACTAAAATTCAAGGAATTTTATTGAAAAATGTTCGACAAAATAGGTTTCATGTTTGGTGATTTAAAAAAATTGCTGATTTTCGCTGAGTGCCCTTCTCCACGATTACTAATCTCAGTTAAAATGGGCGTTTGACTAAACTTGTTCTATTAGGTTAATCCAGAAATGTAATCATAAGTCTTTTTCTTTTTTTGCAGAGCATTCTAGTAGTATAGTAGGGGCATTTCAACCCTCACTCCGGGAGGGAATGACCTTGCAAGTTTAATGTCCCTTGAGATTTGTGTTTGAAAGTTTTGTTAACCCCATCTGTTCTCCCTCGGGATCTTGATTTCGAAACTTCTCTTCACACACCACCTGTCGTCCCTAGGGCATAATTATAATTCAAATACCCGACTTTATTTTACAAGCAAGAATTTGGGCTTCCAGATTTGTCTGTGTCACCGAAGACTGGTTACTCACAAAAGAGGTAAGTACATATTTGCATTGTTTAAACTTAGTAAGAGTGTTTTAATCAACCTTTCCGTCCCTCTGTGTTCTTCCCCCGGGGCTTGGGACCCGGCGTCGGCCCATTACCGGACTACCTACCTAGCTAATTCCTACGTACCTAACTACCAACCTAACCTATTTACACTAACCTAAGCCCGGTCCATCTAATGTTTTTGTATTTTTCTGTTTTCTTCTTTTTTTATTTTCTATATATACAACATTTATATACAACTATATACAGTTAGCCCTGAAGAGGGCTGTTGGGATAAGAAAGAAGCTATTGTAGACTTTTACCCACGGCATACTCAGTCCCATCTACTAGACAAACGAATATTGTCATTGTCACTTCACTTCGAAATGGTAAAGCTTTTTCTAAAATTATTCCCACCGCCGGAATTTCAGGGTTGTTTCTAATGTAATTTTCAGCATCCATCCGAGCCTCAGCGAATGAATCGAAAACCCCAGCCCCAAGTGAAGTTTCCCCGTTATCAAGAATAATGCTCCAATAGTAACTGTAGTCCATCCTTATGTTTTGTGTGATTTTGAGTTTCTGCTACTTTTATTAATTTCGTCCCTTACTTTCTCCAGCAAGTTTCCCAAACGATTTTCTCCCTGATAGTCCTTTATATAGGTTTCAGTTCCAGTGCCCCAATACTTTTCAAACGAATTTACAAAGACTATTTTCTTCTCACCGGTACTCAGTAATATTTCCCTTGCTTGTTTGTTTTGTTCAAATTTTGCTCGAATTCCTTCTAGAACGACTTTTTCCTTTATTAGGTCCCAAACCTTTTCATCAAACCCTTTTATGTTCTTTGCGGCTTCCCTTTGACGTCTAGCGGTTTTTTCTTTAAGAATAACTTTTCTGCTCTCCCAATCATTAAAATAAGCAGCTTTTTCACCTTCGTACCACTGCTGGACTGAGTAGTACATTTTTCCGTGAAGTCGAAAGGGACTGAAGTGAACGTTGCTTAGAGGGCAGTAGCCAGTAGAGAAAGTAGCGCAGTCATTAACTGTAGTTGGCTCCATTGTAGTAGAATTTTTTGAGATGTTCTTTAACGTCGTTTATGGTCTTTTCTGCTTTTATGTCTGCTTTTATGTCTGTTTTTATGTACTCCCCGCTTACAAACTTTTTGTTGAAGCTTTCCAGTTTTTCGATCATCCATTTCCAAGTACTGTCCTCGAAATCAACTCGAAATACCAATAGCTCATTTTTTCTGGGAGCGTGAACAACTAGATCGCATCTCGTTAATCCTGTAAGACCCATCATACCCATAATTTGATAGAAATATTTATGACGTCTTTTTAAGACAAGCTTAGTTCCCTGAGAAATTAGGTAGAATCCTCTCCTTTGGAGAACGATTTCGGAAATAGAACGGGGCTTCGGATTCTGATCGTAAATTGTCTTGATTTCTAAAAGCCATGGGTCAGGGTTTCCATCCTCGTATACGATACCGTCAGGACTGCCACCCAGCCAATCTAAGTGAGGAGGAACGGGGGTAGCGGTTATTTAAAGCAGTATTAGTGGACCCCCAAAAGCCTGCCGGAAGAACTCGAACTGCATAGTTCATGTGTCGAATATATGCTTGTCTCCCGTCGTCTTCGTAGCGGAGTCCGTAGGCGCAAGCCGGAATTACCTTTCTTTCTGGATTGTTTATGCGCTCAGCAAGATTTTTGGCTGCTTTCTCAGACTTCACCATAAGCACGTCACCAAATTTTGAACTAGTTATTCTCCCCTTCCTGTGGTTGAACCAGTTTTCGTTGTCGCTCTGGCCCAGTGTGGACAAAAAGACCTCTGTATCTATCGCTGCCGACATTTGTGAAACCAAGCTTTTTTCTGTCCACAGTACCTACAGTGAACTTTTTCGTATTCGTCCAGTCTTTTATTTCTTTCCGCCCTTATTTCCTTCTGTTTAGGTGTTAAAACTATTACTCTTTTCTGGGTGATGTTTGGTTTCTTAGGTTGGGAAGTTACTTCTCTGCAATATTTAAGTAAGGCGTCGACACTGTTGAAATGTTTACCACGAAATGAAATCATACCGTGTTGCTTTCGTCGTTTTTATTGATTTATCGTTTTTATTAATTTTTTGTTGCTTTCTTTCTTTTATTAATGACACAAGCTGTGCAACAATTTTCCAGCCTCGATTCTTGCTGAATTCCATTGCAGTAACCTTTGCCACCAAGGAGTCCTTTCCTTAATAATATCCGAAATCCATTCTAACTCCTGGTCTACTTCTTTGGGTGATAAACACTTGACCGTTATCATAATTTGTTTTCCAAAAATCTATCAAAACGTCTGCTTCCAAAACGGCCAAGCAGGGATCTCCAAAACAATCAGGATAAGAGAAATCTGTAGATTCAGCATCCTCAAGTGCAGCCTCTAAAGTTAAGAAATCTCTTTTACTCTTTGCAAATATCTCAATTTCCAGGTAAGTCCCAAACCAGCACCACCAATACATTCTTACAAGACCGCTGTAATCGAAGAGCGAGAAAACCGACCGTTCACTACGACTGCACAAGTCAGACTGACGAGTTGCCTAAAGTTTGGTCGTTTATATAGACTTTTGAGTTAGCTAATAGTTGCTAGGTTTTCCACTTACGTTGACCGTCCACGAGATGTAGTGCTAACTTTATAACTTTTTGAGGTAGCTAATAGTTGGTTGTCCACCCCTCTGCGATTTTACCGGCTCACCGGAAGGGCTTGGGAACCTTCTGAGCTTTCGCCCAGGCCGCATTAATGGTTTTTGTTTTGTAATTTTTTTGTGGTTTTGTGGTTTTATAATTTTTTTGGTCCCTAATATACTATTCACACTATGTACAAGTGGTTTTTACCCCTTTTCCTTGGGGAGCCCTAAAGAGGACTGTTTGGATAGAGACGCTTAAAACGTCATAGTTCTGACCGAAGCATATCTCTGCCCAGTCGATGTTGAGAGAGTACCAACAAGGCTCAGTTCCGAGGACGGTTAGATTAACTTTTTGATCGAAAGATTCTCTGAGTTGGTCTATCTTTGTTTTGTCAAGACATAGAAATTTTGGTGAAATAAGTGCACCTACCAAGACAGTCAGTGTAACGGCGGCAAGGGAGATAGAACAGACTGCAATTAGTATTTTACCCCAACCGAAGGATACGCCTCCTGAGAACTCTATGGGCGGCACGTAACTGCTCTTCATTTCGTCCATTAACAATGAAGCCTTTCCCATTGTGAAACATTCGTACTTTTAGACCGAGACTAGTGAATGTAATGCCGGAGAAAAGTTCGGTAAATCTTTAATTGCCCTTGAACCTAAACATTGGTAGCTGCGTTGTCTAGCCATTTATGCATAGTCGGTAAATCCACTCTCCGGTCAAAGGTGAATGAACCGACCATGTTTACGACCCTGTAGCTGGATACTCCAACTCCGAGTAAGTTCGCAACTTCCTGAATAGCATTTTCTGCTTCTTCTTGCTTTTTAGCCCCCAGACAATTGAAAGTTCCTGTTTTGAATATAACAAATGTAACGGGATCCCACCTTAGAGAAGCCCCACTGAATTTTTGAGGATTGTACTTGACGCCAGGAATTGTACTGAGGTTGATAGTTTGGTCAAATTTCCCACTGAGCACAATATTTTCAATTTTTAACTCAGACATGGTTTGTAAAAAATCATTGTTAAACGTAGAAATTTCCTCTCTCATTGAAGGTTGAGTACTGATTGGGTAATTTACCTCAGACACTCTACAAAGCTTTTTACAATTTCGTCGTTTTTCGAAGGTCGTTCTCGAAGAAAGGAGATTATGTCTTCAAAGGAAAACCCTAAGTCCCGGTGGTAGAGAAAGTAGATGCAGTACTCCCCACAGACGAAAGTGGTATAATCCTGTAAACGAACCGGGTTATGCTTTTGCAATCTGTCGTACTTATCAAACTCTTTAAGTGGTGGTCGGCCGTAGCTATCGAAATACTCAGCGTAATCATCTAAATACATCGCAACCCAGTGTTGCCCAGGAAGTTGGCAGGGGTCGGTGTTGGCTACGAAACAGCTCGTTTCATGTTGAATATCAGGAAGGTGGTCAATGGGAAAGACTCCAACGAAATTTTGGACTAAGGGAGCTAGTGTGTTTTCAATTTCTAGTGTATTCATATGGCGTAATCAAAGAAAGGTGTGCGGTTATAGTCGATTGAGACAAGGTTATCAAACTCCCCGTATATAATGATTTCAACCCCCTGTGGAAGTTACATCATTTTCTCGTGACAGAGTGGTTTGCTCAAGGGCTCATGGGGTTCCCAAAATTCCCGATTAATCCTGATTAACCCCGAAGATAAGTTTTAACCTCTCAATTGCTAAAAACATCCCAATTAAATAGTTTGCTTGAATATTAACGAATTTGATTTAAGATTCCTTTCCCATTAGAGTCTTTTGTAATTTTCCTAACAAAGAACAGAAATACCCCAAACGTTCAAATAAATTGCATAACTCCAAATCAAGAAGACGTCCAGCAAACTCAACACATCACATTTCAACTCTACTTAGCCAGAATAGTCAGAAAATTCACAGGAGACCCAAAGCAGGGCTCGAAAGCAGGGCTCAAAACGGCAAAAAACCAAGATCCACAAAATTCACAAACTTCTCATCAATTCAAAACATTCAAAATCAAAATATTCAAGATCTGAATCCAAACAACCTCAACTTAGCTCATTCCTAGCCCGACATATCCTAGCTTCCCTTACACTCCTTCCCGCAAAAAATGGGGTAATCTTTCACTAGGTTGGGAGGATTACAGACAGATATGGTGACGGTGCAAACGGCAAACAAACACACGCAGTAATAACTATTTACAAACATTATGAAGCATTGGTCCATAACTGTGGCAGATTATTTTCCATAGTCCTGGCGATTGGTGGCCATAACAAAGTACTGGAGAGTAGAGTAGAGATGACCGGTCATAGTCCATGTCAGTCAGAGCTCTAATGGTGAAAGGTTGAAATCAGGATGAAAGGTAGGATGGGAAGGTGATCGGTTATAGTCCGCATCGAACAGAGCTTCCAGGGCGCCAAAAGACGTATTGGCCGGGGCATCGACAGCAGGTGAGTGGGCAGAGAGAGCTTCAGCATAAATTCAGTCAGGTAGGTGAGTGATGCACCATAGTCCTAGGCACAGAGACGGTGATGAGTGGAGCTGACCGCGAGTAGAGGGTGCGGTCGATCAGCAGGCTCCCTAAGCAGAGAGCCAGTCAGTGGGAGAAACGGTGTTGACATCA
The DNA here is from genome assembly GCA_030248195.1 of Trissonchulus latispiculum. Lineage (NCBI taxonomy): Eukaryota > Metazoa > Nematoda > Enoplea > Enoplida > Ironidae > Trissonchulus > Trissonchulus latispiculum. The sequence continues at coordinate 41,316 of JASAND010008743.1, forward strand.
CAAATTTAGGGAATCGAACCAACCAATCATCAAGTGAATCGAACCACGGACCAACCAAAAAGAAAAAACCACTGTTAGCAAAACAGCCTATAATCGAACATAAACAAATAAGCAACACAAACAAACAAGCTGAAACACACGCGGTTAACTAGTTGCAATTTCTACAGCTCCTTTTCGCTATCAGTCACTACTATCCCAAGGCAAAAGTGAAATGGAGAATCAGCGTGTGCAAGTGCTAGGAGTGCATTGCTTGTACGTGCGGTGCAAGTGTAGGAAAAGTAAACCAGAATCCATTTTAGGCACTCATCGCTTCAACCTAACAGGTTAGTTTCCCTCTAACAGAGTTAGTCAAAATCAGTGAAGGCCAATGTGTATGTGCGTGAGGTGCAAACAGGTCAGTATTTAAGCATCAAAAATTAATCAAAAGAAAACAAGCGTTAGCTGTCAGGGGACGCCGACCCATATCTAGCAAAAGATTTTTATAAAAATCAAAAATCAAGAATTTGACAGATTTTATTGGATGAAGAAAATATTTAAAAACAAAAATCAAAAATTTATGCAACACTCAGAGAATAAATGGCTTGAAATATCAATTATCAAAGGTTTGTGCATTTGTACACGTCATTTCTTAAAAACAAAAATCAAAAATCAAAAGCTTCTATGATTGGCTGGCGACTTCGGCCAATCATGCAGCAGCTATAGAGTCACGTGCTGTTCACTAATGAAACCTATATGATTGATATTGCAGGTTTGCTGTAGCTATATATTTCTTGAAAATTTCATTTCAAATGAGGTTGTAAATAATTTTCGAAAAATTTATCAAACTATGAGTTAACTTTATAAACATTAACAAGAACAACAAGTTATTTCTATTCTTAATTCTTAACAAATATTAAAGTAAAATAAATATATTTTAAGAACAGTTTAAATTCAAGTATACATGTCTTCAAACTTTAGTTTCCGTTTCAATTTCAGTTTTTGTGATTTTGTTGCACCGAATTTGTTCGGCCCACATTTTAGGTGTCACAAATAAAATTCTCCGTCCTTGGAAACTTCCCCTTCGGGTAAATTAAGACCTAGGGAACTTTTTCCTGTGAACTTCTTCGTTGAGAAAATCCCCCGGATCAGTAGAAATTCCGGGTCTGCTTTAGACCCCGCCGTCTTGAACCTGCAGCTGGAGCAGGAACAAGAACAGGAACAGGAAAGGGATCTAATTTGAGGTAGTCCTTTTGTGCAGTGCTTTTGTGGGGATTTGTTAAAAACGCAACAACTTTCGCAATTTTGAGAGATGGAAACAGCTGTATGTACTTATAATCAGGACATTAAGGTGATTTTACGAAACTAGCAAAATTAGCAAAACTTTTCTGACATAACGGTTAAACATAGACCAACAATCTTTGAACATAGATTTCTCAAAACTGTAGAATGGCCAAAAGTTCTTTTTGTGCCATGATATGAAGGGCATACAGGCCCAGGGACGGCTTTTTGGATTTTGCTTATCAGTTCTTAACGGTCGAGAAAATCTTTTTTCTATTTTGACCATCAAAATTGTTTTTGCTTATACTGACTTAGTCGAAGGCTGTAAAAGCAAGTGTTGATTGCGGTGCCCTCTTTCCAGCCATACCAACCAATCCGGTGTCTCGACTTTCTTCTGAAAGTAGAAATGAATTGTTGTTCTTGTTAATGTTTAAGTTAACTCATAGTTTGGTAAATTTTTCGAAAATTATTTACAACCTCATTTGAAATGAAATTTTCAAGAAATATATATAGCTACAGCAAACCTGCAACATCAATAATATAGGTTTCATTAGTGGACAGCACGTGACTCTATAGCTGCTGCATGATTGGCCGAAGTCGCCAGCCAATCATAGAAGCTTTTGATTTTTGATTTTTGTTTTTAAGCAATGACGTGTACAAATGCACAAACCTTTGATATTTGATATTTCAAGCTGTTTATTTTCTGAGTGATGCATAAATTTTTGATTTTTGTTTTTAAATATTTTCTTCTTCCAATAAAATTTGTCTAATTCTTGATTTTCGATTTTTATAAAAAGTATTCGCTAGATATGGGTCGACGTCCCCTGACAGTTAGCTAAAACTTGGTTTAAGTGCAAAAGGCAAATCCAAACAGGTGCAAAGGATGGAGGAAGCCGATCTTCAGCAGTATCAAGCTAAAAATATTACACACATAGCACGGACCGGACGAGAACTGCTAATCCCAAGTTTATTCGTGTTTATCTTCATAATTAACTCAACATAAGTTCTTTTGGAATCAAGCTGCTAAAGATACCATCCTAAATTCTTTCTAGTGCGTGTTGTTCGATATCAACCAAATGTCTAGTAAATTCTGTCCAACAGGATGCAATTAATATCATAACAATAAGCTAACATGAACTGATTAGTCAAGGCACAATGAACACAGATCCTATACAAGAACATTTACAATGCGATCAGTCGATAAACTATAAATAAACTATGGGAACGAATTCCAACTTAAGCTTGGTTCGATTGTGCCCGAGTGGCTCAATCGGTAGAGCGTTGGCCTAGACAGCCAAAGGTTTTGGGTTCGATCCCCACCTCGGGCCCGAATTTTTCGGGTCGGAGGTGCTGTAGTGACAATCTTAGTTTCGTTTGTTCTTTCATATGTATCAAAGCAATCAGTAACCATTTCAAAATCCCGATTTGTCGTTAGAAATCTTCTATTTAGCGAAAGTTTTCAGTTCATACATAATTCGATGATGATATCGTTTTTTCCACGTTTTAATTTCCTGAACCAGAGTACATTAGGATCTTTTCCCTCTAGCTATTCGAGAACAGTTCATATCCACCTTATCTAATTCAGTACAAATACTGTTTCATCACTTGTAGATCCGGATCAGTGCAGTACGTATCTAAACATGCAAGCAGGCGTGCATTCCCGTAAGTTTTCTTAAGGCTTAGGGTAAGGGAGTAAATCAGTAAGGAGCAGGCGGATATCTGGCCATGGCTAGACTCATCAAGTTCTACCAGGATCAATCACCACAATCAGTTCTTACGGGAACACATCAACAGACACAAAATGCAGTAACATGCAAACAACAATTACAAGTCAGGGCATGCAAAGTCAGGCGACAATTCAGGATGGATACGGGGCAAAGCATCCAAAAACATGCGAATAGTCCTAGGGACATGGTAGGTGGTCCAATAAAACGATTCCACCCCAAACGAGCTTTCAACACAAGCACACGTTCAGACAAACACAAACTATTAGGACAATGATACTCAACATTATAGTCAGAGGGCATGCGGGACTGCAGACGTGACTTAGGGAGGGAGGACGCATAGAGAAGGGAGAGGGGAGCAGCGCGAATCTGTGTAGGAATACCATGATAAGACAGAGAATATCGCCAGAAACAGTTAGTACAGAGAATCCTGCACATGTCAGTTACCTCCGGTTCGAGGATGAGAACCGTCTTTCCTAAAGCGAACAACGTGGTAGTGCCTGGAGCAACGTAGATCTTAGTGGTCCGGAAACAGCGACGCAATGAATCTGGCAACGGGAGGATATGGCGCTCGGGACCTCGCTGGTGAGGCATGAGCCAGGATTCTGCAGGGGGGCCCGACTCGTACTGGATAGTGGGGATGCGCGGCTCAGGTGGCAATGTGGAACGAGGAACTCTACGGGAACCTGAAGGCGTAGACAAACTAGACAGATCAGTGGAGGTGACAAAACTCTCAGAACCAGACAACCAAGCTTCGATAGACAGAGGCATCTTGTTTTAAGACTATAAACAAAAATAGAATACGATCAGAAAAGTGTGAAACTGAGATGTAGAGAACCTAATTAGCAGCGGGACGGGACAACTTATTCTCCTAGAATGTTAGGGACAAACAAAGGACTTTCACCTGGCATACGCATTCTAAAATCAAGGATATCTCTAGGTAACCAAGCGGACAGGCAATTACAAACGGAATACAAAGCGGATATCGCATTCGGCTCTAGACTCTGGACACCACGAGAGTGCATCCATCCTTCGAGCTCATGCAACACAAGTACAGACACATGTTGACAATAAACATTGGGACATCGAAAAATACCGGCACCAAAACTAGGTATATTATCTATCAATCTGTGTTTAATAGTATTATTGCATCTACGTACTTCATCTGAGACAGGATATACTGTGATAGGGACTCCATGAAAGTTTAAACCTGCACGCCAGAAACAATTAACACAGAGGTACGTACAAACTTGCTCAACCTGGAGGCTTACTATATGAATTCTGGAATTGACCACAAAATCCTTACGGGCGGGATCAGTGTAAACGTCTGCCGTACCTGGGAACATCATGAGGCCAACGGGCAACTCGGCTGGGGTGCGGCGAGGACCTTCAAACTCCTGCGGGCAATCTAGACTATAGGTGATTTCTAACGCAGCATCTTCACTAACGAACTCGGGTTCAAATACGACTTCAGGCGGAAGCTTCGGAGCCATCAGCTGTTATTCCTAAAGGTAAGACGGGGCAGTGTAGACGCTAAAGGGCTTAAGGACAAGTTATGCTCTGTTCACAAAAACACACCAACCAACAGTATTACAGCACGCAACATTCATCACACATAATTATATTGATATCCCAACAGGTTAGGTAAATAAGGAACAGTATCATCCAACATGGGCATAAAAGGATCACAAATAGAAGCAGGCAAGTCAGGATGAACGAAGCCAATTCTATCAAGCAAACCAATTTGGTATTCATTATACTGCACGTGCGTAGCATGCGACCAATCTTTATGTTCGAGCAACATGACAGTCTTATCAGATTTACAGTAAATATTAGGACAATAGAGAACGGGATCTTGGACAGCGGGAAATGCTCGAAGAAGACAACGCTTGAAAACGTTTGTCTTCTCGCGAAACTTGTCCTCCAGCGGATAAAATACAAAGGGAACACCATGAAATGACAAGCCAAATCGCCAGAAACAATTACAACACAAATAGGCGGCCATCTGAGCAACATGCATACCTTCCTTCAACAGATGAACTCTACGATTTGGGGGAAACAATTATCCGTGGCGATGAAGTATCGGGATCCTTGACGGACTCTGACCAGTCAAGACGGCAAATGGTCACGTTCCCTCAACGGACCAATCTCTTGGCTCATCAAGCTGTAGAACAGCGTTGCCGGGTCTGGAGGCGACGACACAGGATTTGGCAGGACAAGATTGGGCGGAGGAGTGGATGGTCGGTACTCTACAATATGTTCCTCTCGGGCGGGCAGATCAGCTAGTGGCATGACGAAATCCTCAGTTTATCCTCTCAGATCTGAACAACACAGACACAAATTTATATTCGTTCAGACAGTTATTTCCCAAATACACATACGCAAACACTCAACTGGAAGAAATTCTATTGCAGTACTGACGACTAAAACGACTTTCATTTATTTGTTAAAGCTACATCACATTCGAACTTCTATAGTTAACCAAGGGTTCACAAAGTAATATTTCACACAACACACACACACATAAGATAACTAATAACTAAGTGGATGATTAATTACTAACAGCAGATTCAAACAATAGTACAATTACAAGAAAGAAAGAATGGTTTTTGTGTATTTTTTAAGGTTTTTATGTATTTTGTCTATTTTTGTAGGATGATTTTGTATTTTTCAACCCTACTGTACAATAGAGACTATATTAAGGAAAATAATACTTTATAGTACAGTCATTATATGATAACAAGAGACTTCTATGTTACAACAAGACAGAATTTATTTTACAAGAGAGTCATTTATGCTTTTGAGTAATATTTTAAGTAGATTTTGTGTCATTTTTATGTTGCTTAGTTTCAGAATGATCCTAAACTTTTATGCAGCGATTGTTATCGAAGCTACTGCGGAAGCTGCTTTATGAGCACTTCACATGGGCTTATAGCCCGAAGACCGGAACTGCTGCGAATACATGCCTATACCATCGACGGATGTTAGGGACGAGGTACTGTGCCCAACGTGGGGCAAACGGCAACCTAATACATTTCTTCCTCCAGTACGGATGTTATGTACTGAGGCAATGCCCAACATGGAGCAACTTTAACACAATCCAGAGTTCTAGATCATCGGTTTAGATGTTATAACCGAGACCTCTTAATCAAATAAACAGTACTATTCGCAATACAGCAGTTAGGTCAAACAGGTTATACAGTGCAACTTGGTAAACTATGGCAATAAAAACGATACAGGGTTAGAGTGCAAAACACTATAGTTATTGTACAGAGTCTTTACAAGGTTGACAGAGAAATAACCTTACAAACTTTACAATTCATTCTATTTTACAATCACAGGGCTGTTTAACGTTCAAGTTTACTGCTCAGACGAATGTCGACCCGACAGAGGGCCAGAGGAAGACTTCCCACGTTGGGACTTCCTAAAGGGATTTCTAAAGAAGAGACTAGCACCAGAAAGCAATGGGCTCTCGGAGAACAACTTCTCGACATTTGGTGCGGAGGATCTGCCACCTTTGTTGGCATTGTCGGCGGGGGACGACTGATTGGAGGAGGAAGAAGATAGTAGCTCCATAATCGTAATTTTGGAATTATTGCTGGTAGGCCATTTCCAATCAGCAGGTGTCTGTACTGAAAGCACCACCATGAAGTGATCACTGTTTTCGTTATATAGGTGCAGTGCATTTCGTTCATAACTTTGACTAGAACCCAACAGAGCACCGGGCAAGAATTGTTGCCATGCCCATACTTTGCAAAACTTTGGGTAAGATTGAATCGGAGTACGTAACCAGGCAGCAGTTAAAAATAATTCGTCGTCAGTTGCATATTTAGCAGTTTTAGTTAACCTATTTCTAACAGCTTCGGGGTCAGTAAAAAGTGTCCGAAATCGGCCCTTATGTTCATAAGTAGAGAAAAATTCTAATAACCCACGCTTTACAGTTTTCGAATGATCTTCGGATCCCGTAATGGCCAGAGAGATGGCTCGATAGAAACAGTTTCCGTCACCCACTACATTTATTACCTCATACGGTTCATAAAGAGGGATATGTCTCATCATTTCCGGAAGACGGTGTTCTACTGGAAGGCCACGTAATAAGGCCATATGTCCTTGCCAGCGTGCATCTACGGGATTAAAAAGTTCCTACGATTAAATGCTATGGGATCATTTTCGGGAGAAAGTGATTCTTCTCCTACAAACTGTGGAATACTATCAGTTTCGGAAGCAGAGTCTTGTGAGGAGACTATAACCTTTGGAGGTGCGACACTCTTCTGTTTACGGGAGAGAGGTACACGTTTGCTGGGTCGAACAGGAGGTTTCTCCGGGCTAGTATCAGAACGACCGACCCTAGATCTCCGGCTGGGTTGTTTGCGAATGAGTGGCTTGGGAGTCTCATTTTCGGAAGGTGAATCGGCTGGGGGTGGCGTCTTAGGTAGGTTAGCTTTTTGTAACTTTGCAATACTCTTAGCGGGTTGTTCGTCAGGGATAGGAGGTTCAGCTCTATCAGAACCTTCGTCGTCGTGATCGTGTATTGGCGCGGTAATCACACGGGGTTCAACACAGGGGTACATGTTATTGAACTGTACCTTGACCCTCTTGGCACGGCGGTTACCTGCAGGGTAGACTTCCGCAACGCAACCGACAATTTTCTCAACGCGGTATGGGCCGATTTTCCTATCTAAAAGTTTATAGACTTGATCGCGCTTAGCTACATTCGAGGCCTTAATCATGACTAAATCACCAACTTGAAATTTTGGTTCTACAGCGTTTTTGTTATAATTTTTATCGTTAACTTCTCGCGCAGCGCCAATCTTTTCGCGTGCTAGGGACCAAGCGAGTTGAAGTGCCTCATAGCCTCCCTCACATAGTCGAAACCAGAATACTTCCTGTCGGTGGGTATTGAAACGTTGGTGGCACTGGGAAGAACAGGATCCCAGGCATGTAACAGATAATGGGGCGTTTCTCCTGTAGTTGAGTTGATGGCGGTGTTGTATGCGAAATGACAGTAAGGCACCATATTATCCCATTCTATGTGATTCTCAGTAACTGTGGCAAGCATGTCCAACAGTGTTCTATGCCAGTGTTCAACCTGTCCGTTTGCGGCAGGATGATATCTAGTGGTTTCAAGCTTTCGTGTTTGAACTTGCGAGCAAATTTCCTTATTCAACTGTGCGACAAATTCCTTGCCCTGGTCTGAAATCAGTAATTTTGGCGAGCCATACTGTAAAATGACAAATTCGAGAAAACTTTGCGCGATAGAATAAGCGGTTTTGTTTTTAATGGGTATGGCAATCACATATTTCGAAAAGGCATCAATGAAACTCAAGATGTGTTTCATTCCACTTTTAGAAGTTTTGCTGACGTCCATTAAATCACAGTGAACACGTTCGAAAGGTTCGACGGCCATGGGGGCATGTCGAAGCATAGCTTTTGGGTTTTTTGGAGGGCCTTAACGTTTTTGGCAGCGGGGACAAGACTCAACCCATCGCTTAACGTCAGCATACATTCCAGGCCACCAGAAATGTTGAGATAACCTGAATCTAGTTTTATTTCTACCGCCATGCGCGGCGTAAGGGCTATCATGGCATGCGGCTAAGGCTTCGTCACGCAAACTTTCAGGAACAGCTAAAACTTCCAGGGTAGTGTCCCTCACTTTCTCGAGATGAACTAAGACGTCGTTGCGCATGTCGCATTGCTCGGCCAAAGACGTAATTTTAACAGCCAAATTGAAATTACTAGGTAGGTTCCCTAATGTTTTATAGTCAATACTCCCTTTCAAAAGTAAATCCTCGCGCTGTAAAGTTTGCAACTTAGCCCAAGATTTGGGATTCAAAGAAACGTTAGAATTATCCCGAACGGCATGGTGAAAAACATCACTGGAAATAGCCGTGGTTGGGTCAATTCGCTTTGAACGACCAGTTTCAGGAGAGTCATCTACAGGCTTTTCATAGACTTTGCTCGGATAGTCTAAATCTAGCATACGTGGTCGCGAAACTGGTTTTCTCTATCTTCACTTGATTCAGAGCTAGAAATTTTTTGCAGTCCCCTCAGTTTTGGTTGTTTTTCAGGGGATGGCTGACTTTGCTCCTCTTTGGAATCACTGGAGCTGGAGGCTTGTGAAATTTTCGAAACCTTGGATCGAACAGCAGGAAGTCCCTTTTTTGCTCTCAATTTGTTAACAACCGCAACGTTAGGGTCTCGAGCCCGTCGGGCCTGTAGACGAACGATAACCGAATTTATATGAGCAACTAGATCCTCACTATCATCTTGATAAATTTGCACAAATTTTCGGTCATTTTCTTGCTCGTCACCTAGTAATCCTTTTGCAATATCAGCGAACAAAGGATTCCTAGAGAGTCCATCTGCGTTCCTAAGCTGCGGATTATTTCGGTGCTTGATTTCAAAGCCATATTCTGAAAACGTCATTTGCCAACGAGCTAATCGAGAGTTCCGGGGCGGGTGCTTCATTAGCCAACGTAGGGCAGAATGATCAGTGAACAAGGTAAAAGGGGGGTCACCGTAAAGATAATGACGAAAATGTTCCGAATTTCATAGCTAGACACTCTTTGTCATGGGCGGAATAATTTCGCTCGTACTTCTTCAAGGAGCGGGCAGCATAAGCAACAGGATGATATTTACCGTCATCCTGTTCCTGAGATAGAACAGCACCCAATCCTAAATCGGAAGAATCAGTATGAAGAATTAAACCTTTAGCGAGATCAGGGTGAGCTAGTACGGGTGCTTCAACCAAACTCTTTTTCAGGAGCTCAAATGACTGCTGATGCGTATTGTTCCAAACGAAACGGACACCCTTCTTTTTAAGAGAGTAGAGCGGAGCAGCTAGATGCGCAAAACCTTTAATAAACTTTGCATAATAAGCGCACATTCCTAAAAAACTTTCCACATCCTTAATATTTTTAGGTACGGCTAGATCATGTATTGCTTGGATTCGTTCCTTTAGAGGTTCGACCCCTTGTTCTGAAATGATGTGTCCCAAATAGGCGACAGATTTTTTCAAGAAATGACATTTTCCAGGATTCATTTTTAAGTCAGCAGCGCGCAGTCGGTCAAAAACTTCTTGCATAATTTCCAAATGTTCCTCAAACGTTTTTGAAAAGATCAAGATATCGTCTATGTAAATAATTTACTTTTCCCACTGTAGATCGCCTAGAATTCTTTCCATGCAGCGCTGAAAATTGCCGGGTGCACATTTTAGACCAAAAGGTAACACGTTATACTCAAACTGACCATGAAAGGTATTGAAACTGGCTTTTGCTTTGGATTCCTCATCAAGTTCGATCTGATTGAATCCTTTACTCAAATCGATAGTGGAAAAGAACTTTGACCCCTTCAGTGACGTCATTATGTCGTCAATGCGCGGAATCGGATACACGTCGGGGTCGGTAATTTTATTAACTCTCCTAAAATCAACGCACAAGCCTAATTTCCCTCCGGGTTTGGGCACGTAAATTATGGGTAAACTTCAAGGACTGGTGGAGGGTCTGATTAGACTGTATTTCAGCATCTCGGTGAGCTCCTCAAGCAGCGGTTGTCTCAAGTGTACAGGGAGCCTATAAGGCGTGGCGTACAGTGGTTTAGCTTCTCCGGTATTAATGTGAGCCTTAAAAATAGTACATTTGCCAATGTCGAAAGGATGTTGAGAAAAACAGTTTCTATTTGCGTTCAGGAGCCCAAGAAATTGCCCAATTTCGGTTTTCGGCAAATTTTCCTGATCAAACGAAATGTCGCACATCGGTTCCGGTAAGTCGTTTAGAGTGCACGGGTGGCCGGTAAAACAAGTATTAGCGCTATAACCATGTTTTGGACTAATATTTCTGCCAGATTTCGGGGAATTTCTCAAACAAACAGGTTCACCATTTTCATTGACTAACGGTTGGAAGTTACGAATGCTACCGCCTCGCCGAAGTTCATTCTGCGTACCTATCTGGGTCATACCTATCTGAAAAACTTCGCTCTTCCTAGATTTTACCGGCATCATAAGTGGCAGGGTTACACGCGTACCATCTGAAGCTGGCCAGGTAATGGTGTGCTGGCCAAAATCTAAAGAAATTTCTCCCGGAAAAGTTACCATAAAGTCGGATCCCAAGATACAATCGGTAGTCAATTTCTCTACCACTAGAAATTTCCAGTTAAGTACGGGTAGGCGCCTTTCGGCCCCGGCAAAGATTATAGGAATATTCACATTTCCTAGAATTTGACACCTTCCCCCATTTGCGGTACGTAGAGATCCCAAAGCCTCAACGGGCATGGTGACCAAATCTAGTCTAGTAACCAAATTCTGTGATACTATTGACAACAGAGATCCTGTGTCAAAAAGAGCGTTGACTGGCTGAGTCCTAGCCATCAAAACTGAGTGTGCGTTTACCATTCTCCCTGAACCTCGAGTGGATAGTCGTGTCTGTGGTCCCGACCCATCAGACTCAGGACTGACGGGTCTTAGGTTCCGTTTAAAAGGACTAGTTGCAGCATCAGCATGTGCCTGAGAGGATGTTGTAGCATCCTCTTCCTCCGATCCCTCAATAGCTACTTGGCGCGAAAACCGTACAATCCTGTTACCTTTTCCTTTTAGGTCACACCCTAGGTCTATAAGCGGCGAGGGTTGGCTTTCCTGACTATCATCGGTCAGAGGCCGTGAACTAATATCTAGGGGATCCAGTCCGTAATCGGACATGGACGAAGCGTACGAGGTGTCTCTTGATATCGGCTTATAGTGGGTGGTTGCGTGGCATCGGTTAGCCATGGACCTACGATTGCGCTCGGCGAATGTAGTTTCAAGACTTTCTCGAGGTCGATAAGGCATCGGGTCACTCTTGACTGAAAGGTTGCCCAATTTTATCGGTACCCCTTCTTCATCATCACTAAACAGATTTTTCTGCAGTTTCTGATTCTCAATAGGTGCCGAAATAGCAGGCCTATTGGGTCACTCTTGACTGAAAGGTTGCCCAATTTTATCGGTACCTCTTCTTCATCATCACTAAACAGATTTTCCTGCAGTTTCTGATTCTCAATAGGTGCCGAAATAGCAGGCCTATTGGGTCGAGGGGAAGGAGAAGGGGTATTCCACCAGATAATGAAACAGCCTAGTAACACTATGACAATGACTACCATTAAGCCGTGTTTGAGCTCTAAGGGAATTAGAGGTAAGTCAACGTAATTTTTAACTTGATTCTGAATTAAATTTTTAGCTTGCTCGTTTTCATATTCTGCCGTCGAAAGCTCAGTAAAATGTAATGGGATCCGTCCCAATGGGGCGGGAACAATCGCTTCTCTCAAATCAGAAGTGGTTATCGTAGTTTTAGCAATTCCTAGCGTGCTAGTTAAGATGGTGTTTCCAATAATCAGATGTAAGTATCGACCGTGCTCAAACCAGAGAGTTCCAGTTTCTGGAACGGGTACTCTTTCACCTTCGGCTACGTGATTCAGCGAGGGCGAGCGTGCAACAATTACTTCCGTATAGTTTGTCCTAACCAATACACCTGCAGACGTAGTACGATAGATAGTAGAATTATCTAATACTTTGACCTGTATGTATTCGCGGCAATGTTCACATTCCTTACCCACACGCTCGGGAGGAAAACTAATAAGAATCTGTAGGCACTTCGCTCTTAAACTCATCACAATTGCATTAGGGGGACAAAACCATAGTCCCGGTGCTGTTTTACACGCAGAGACATCTATCTCCCTAACCTCACCAGTATCTAATCCGGCAGGGGTGCCAAAGAAGTAATTCCGTTTTTTCGTGAATTATAACCTACGTTCTGAATCGCATACAGGGACCTTACCTCCTGTTCCAATGGCACGGGAATTTCTAACATAAATCCAAAACGTAAAGTATTGAAATCAATCTTAATTGGGTAAACCTTCCCAAACTGATAAATTAAGCTCGGCTCCTGACTAAGTAGTGAATTTCTCAAAGAAGGGTGGGTACGAATTATCCCTTTTAGAGTCTGCAAATTTACCAAGTTTGGATTAATCTCAGAATGTAGACCAGCCCGCATAACAGAGTTTAAACCATCTTGTAAAGATGAAGTACAGATATGAGCAAGAAGTTGCATGTAAATCCGGCGCATGCAGGAAAAGTTTGAACAACGAGCCCTAATAATCAAAGTTGTCAAATCCTGAACGGTGTGATGCAAAAAGGCGTACACCTGCTCATTAGCATGGACAATCCGTTTGATAGAATCGGTAATTTTAAGTTGGTCCTCCCTCAAAACGTTAAACCCATGTTCAAAAGCCATTACTCTATTATCTAGTTCGCCCAAATGATAAGAATTAGCTAAACTATTAGCGAGTCCTTCTAATCCTAGTGCTCCAGCTAACAAAAATTCGATAAAACGCTTAGGCCGGCTGTGTTTGCTCCGGTACCGGATAAGAAGTGCAGACTCCCGGTGTTGAACGGCACAAACTCGAAAGCAACTTTGAGTAAAAATGAGTGTTCAAAACTCCCGAATATAATTTTCGATATTCAAGCTTGATAGAATCAATTTCCCGTTCCAGAAAGTCAAATTGTGGACAACTTTGGTTTATCATACGAACACAGTACTGGTCGGTCTTAGCTTTTCCAGTCGATAAATTTATGCAATCTTCCTCATTGGCCCATTAAGGGGGATTCCACTGAGGAGACATAGGTGGCACTGCCAACTGCACGATCAACGCAAGATATTCCGTTTTCTGCAAAATTACCCCAATCCCGGCACGATTTAATACTGCTCCCCATCGGGGCAAGACTAGGGTACCGATTTTCGCAATTTCGTCTGCTATCAATCGAGATGAGTCTGAGTCAGCCTGTGTCTGCGCGTTAGCCTTTGACACAAGGAATGCCAACAAAACCCAAGCAGCGGGTACAGCTGCCTTTCGGCAAGTCCTTACAGCGGCCGCCAGAGTCCACATAAAAACAAAAATAGGTAGGAAAAAGTGTCCGGCTCGTGGGACAACTTATCCTCTCCTCGGCCCAAATCAGTGTCTATTTCTTTTGAAATCTCAAGTCTGCACTGAATTGCCACCGTGTTGTCAACAATAGGCTCAAATATCGCCCTATCCCGCCTCAAGCTAGGCATACGACTAGAATGTCGGGGCACAGTCACAAACAGTTCTTCCCCTGTGGAGGTAAAAGAGCTCACGCTGGGCGGTCGGTAAGCAGGTTCCTTTATCTGGCCGTAGCTGTCAGGCGCACGACAGGTGCAAACCAAAGGCCGGCGACACACTAAAGCTTTATGCTGAAAATGTGGCGAAGCTAAACAGCGCTTCGCATGCATCATACCATCTTTAGAGACCCTGCGGGTCGTGCGGACAGTATATTGACCAGAAGAATCAGATCGCGGGTCATCTCTGCGTCGGGGAGAACGGTAATGTTCATGCGACGAATACCCATTTTGATAATCACTACCAGTCAAGTCAGATGCCACAGAATATTGGCGGCGTCGACTGTTTCCCTCACGAAACTGTCCCTCATTTGAAGTTCTAGAGACAGCGAATTTAGGCCAATATTCTCTCTTCATTTCAGGAGGGAAGTCCCTACCCCGTGCCCCACGATCATAATTCGGTTTTCTATCGTATCGGTCATTCCTCTCATAGCGATCGCTTCTTTGAGCATAATCGTCACGCCGATTATTCTGATAGTTTCGGTTATCCCTCTCATAGCGGTTTCCTCGACTACTTTGGTCGTAATTCCCTTCTCTCCGATTCTGAAAACTTGAATTGTTTCGGAAATTTTGATTTCCATCCGATCTGCGCTGAAAGTTCCAATCCGACCCTTGATTGTTGGGTCGGCATGCTCCTCCGCCAGGTTGACGGCATTCTCGACGAACGTGCCCCTGTTTATTGCAGTTAAAACAAGTCGTTCCCGGGGGTAAATCACGTCCCTTTCCGTTCCCATTCGAATTTCCTCTCTGCTTAGAATCTAACTCGTACTGTTCAAATTTGGCCTTCAGTTCCTTAACCGCCTTTTCAGCCTCGGCGATGGCAGCAGGCGTGTCCCTATCATTTCGAAAATTTGGCTCGATAACGGATGGGTAGGCTTCCCCAGGGTACTCTCCCTCAGCCTGAAGAGCTTTCTCAACAGCACGCTCCATGGTTTTACAACCGGGAGGTACACGTGCCTTCAGATCACTGCGCAGTCCAAAAAGAAACAGTCTCAGCTTCAGCAATTCAAGCTGGTCCTCAGTAAACCCGCCCTTCTCTGTGAAACTTAGCCGTGCGTATCTATTAAGTCTCATTAGATAATCCATAACCGGTTCCCCTTTTTCTTGTTTCACTTGAAACATAAGCGATGACGCATGAAGTGCAGTGTGGGGGGAGGTGGGGAATCATAACCTTTTTCGTGGCCTCTACCATCTCGGCCCACGTGCCACGACTGGGTTTTGGCACTGAGCGGAATAATTCCAAAGCTCGTCCCTCTAAGGAACTGGAGAAGGTAAGGACTTTTTGTCCTTCCTCAAAATCCGTGACCTGGCAGAATCGGTCATACTTTTCCAAATGCTCTTCGAATGACTCAGAGGGTAGCCCATGATAGATTGGCACCGAACTATAGGCGGTTGCTACACCCTGAGCCCTAATAGCGAATGTAAATTCTGTCAGCGTATCATTTAACTTAGCTAGGACTTATGATTCTGCATTTGGCGGATTGGCATTGGCCCCTCTGGGTCCTGATTGCGCGGACAACCCTACCTCAGCTAAATCGTTCGGCATTCTGTTATACTATTATGAATGACTATCTATTAATCTAACGTAAGGTATTTGGTCTAAAATTCCGCCCAAAAATTCAAAGGTTACTCAAAATAGTATTATCAGTGTCAGGCAAACCTAGATGCGAGTAAGAAACCGTAGACATACGTAAAAATTAATGAGATTTCAAGGCCTACGTACTTTATAATTAATTAAAGTTAATTAACAGATTTCGCATACAGTTACGCAACACGTACAATGATCGTAAACCAGGGTTATTTTGGTCGTGAGAATTCTTTTCGAGGAAAAGGGCTATATTTTCAAACAGGTAAGACAGATTCAATTATTTTTGAACTGCAGAGCTCAATTTGAAATAATCACCCAGTTTTTTCCTCGCCTAAGGGAGCTCCACATGTAATAAAATGATTGTTCTGTCAAGTAAGTTTTGGCTTAGATTACATAAACCATCAAGGACGAGATAGGCCTCCCAACTTCAGATCCCAATCACTCTATTACAACCTAGCACTATAATACCAACTTCGGGGTGCACGAAATCTTAGGTATCGTTCAATCGGAATACTCGGAGAGTTCTGGTGAAATGACTCTCTTTTTCTCTATCCCATCAAGCAATTCAGCCACGATCTCGGAGCACTGGTTAAACGGCTCTCTTAGCTTATTATGTTGAGCGCTGGTGAAATGGTTCAGAATACAGCAGATCAACTCTACACAATAACTTTTACTGTAATCACTACAGTCAAATAATCAGATGAATTAAGGTTAATGCGTTTGTCCAAAGGTACAAAACTTTACGGTTTCACGTCAACAGATTGAAAAGACCAGTACTAACTTTTCGCTCAATATCAACAACTAAATTTGCACATTGATGACAGAACAAAACAACAACTCCACATTCACAGATACAGAATAATTCCCAACGAACGTTAACAGAGAAAAGAACTAATGTTGCATACTATACAAGTTGTGTATAAGATAGGACCTTACAAAAAACACAAGCTTTCTACTCATTAAATTCTCCTCCAACTTGCTATTGGCGATTCGATTAACTCACACTTTACCGTATTGGCAATCACCTGACAAACTTCTCCTTTGAAGTTACCTTGGCAGAGCAAAATCCAAACCGTGCATCGACGGAAGAGGCAAGCACAGCTAATTAAGTTGCAGGACACGGGTTGAGTCGAGGGCTACGGTTCACAGGTCAGACTAAAGCAGTTCACGGCACTGCGGGCCAATAACTTAACGCAGAAGGCTCTAGGGGCCTGTAAAACAAGTCAGATCTCTGGTCTACTCTCGACCGACCGAACAACAAGACAGCCAAACCCAAGACTGTTTGAAAATCGGGGAAGACCTGTCAGTCAAACCCCTAACTCCGCCTCTCGACTTTCCCAGGTGTATGACGTGCAAATTTGGATACTGTAGTCGGAAAATCTTTGTGTTTGTGTTTGATGTCAGGCGATTGCTTTGAGTGAACGAAAGTTACATCATTTTCTCGTGACAGAGTGGTTTGCTCAAGGGCTCATGGGGTTCCCAAAATTCCCGATTAATCCTGATTAACCCCGAAGATAAGTTTTAACCTCTCAATTGCTAAAAACATCCCAATTAAATAGTTTGCTTGAATATTAACGAATTTGATTTAAGATTCCTTTCCCATTAGAGTCTTTTGTAATTTTCCTAACAAAGAACAGAAATACCCCAAACGTTCAAATAAATTGCATAACTCCAAATCAAGAAGACGTCCAGCAAACTCAACACATCACATTTCAACTCTACTTAGCCAGAATAGTCAGAAAATTCACAGGAGACCCAAAGCAGGGCTCGAAAGCAGGGCTCAAAACGGCAAAAAACCAAGATCCACAAAATTCACAAACTTCTCATCAATTCAAAACATTCAAAATCAAAATATTCAAGATCTGAATCCAAACAACCTCAACTTAGCTCATTCCTAGCCCGACATATCTTTGCTTCCCTTACATATAAGGGGGATAAATTCTTGGTTATTGCAGTCAGTTCTGCTGGCTGTCAGCAGTCTCGCTGCATACTCCGACAGGAGAGCAGTGAAGGCTTACCGCGCAGTACAATTGTACTGGACGCTACACCGTGTACGGTGTAGCGTGCAATTCAATTATACGCAGGCGGTTGTAGCATGGTTCGGTTATACTGAGCCATGTTACAACATGACTTGTAGTCTTTGCTTCTTCATGATCGCTTGTGCTGAGATACAGTGTCCAACTGTTTTATAGTTTGCCCCTCCGGCACACTTGGATTAGAAGTGGTAATGGTATTGCATAAGATTTGACTAGGTAAGCAATTGGCCGTTGACCGAGAAAATCTTAACCAGTTGGCTTGGCCAACCAGCGCCAAATAGGCTGGCTCTTGGCCGTTGACAGGCCGAATGTTGCTCAAGCTAAAATTTACTGGTTTTATATGACAACTGTGTTGCAAAACTTAGTTTTACTGCATAATATCGTGAACATTATAAACGTTACATTAGATAACGATTTTCAGATTACCCACATCAGATGTTGACACTATAGCTCCAACTTTTCGATACGCCCGTACTCATTTATCGTAGTCTTTTCCAATAAAACTCTCTAATTGCATTTGCTAATTTTAATTGCGCTAGCAACTTAGTTTTTAAATTCGTATAGCAGCAACGTTTCACGAACTCTTTGTAGTCCCTACCAAAATTTAAATAAACTTATCTCAGATTGGAGCTAAACTTTTTAAAAACTATTTTGAATAAAGTTTAATTAGGTTGATGCATAACTATGCACGGTATACGAATAAAAAGGTCCCAGATAGCCAACGTTGGCAAATAGCTAAACAACGGCCAATGGCTTACGCCCGCCCAACCACCAGCTAACGGCCAACTTGCGGCCAACGGATAACCAGCACCCAGTGTATTATGCATAATTAATAATTTCATATTTTTAATATACAAATATATGTATGTTGACGACATTTTTGAATATCACCTGCAGGCTAAATTGAAAATCATTGTATCATAGAATATTATGCTAAATGCCAAAAAGGATTGCCACGCATTTTATTTGCTCACAGGAGTTGATATCGAGCAACATCTGGTCATCCGATTAGTTGCTAAACTCTATATATAAATCAACCAAGGCAAACCAGCTATGCATTTCGGTTTCTTCAAGTGCCAGGAAAGGTAAGTCGACACTCCAATTACAGTAGGGCTTGCGCGTGACAGTGATTTTGATCTCCAGCACTAGCACTGATGCTGGGGTAGAAATGTGTAATGAGAAGTTGAATTAGTAGTGACAGTGCTTGCAGAGAGTAGTGGACGTTAAGGTTGAGAACTTCTTTAAAAGAACCCATCATTCACTTCTTTATAAAAGTAATCGTTCAGTGAGAGTCGCCATATGATCTAGCAAACTACTACCAGCACTTTTGCAACGTCGACCCTGTGTACAGTGCATTTCACGAAAACCAGGACTGTTGGCGAAGCTCGCAAATATCGCGAAGCGACGGCGATTTGGCAACTTGGCGAAAAGTCCGAAAAGTCAAGCGAAAAGTCAAGATTGTGACCGCTCCAATGCCCAGTGTAGCGACAATATACAATAGTTACTATTGACAGATTGACAGACAGAATAATGACAATAGACAGTAATTAGTTGCGTATATTTGTTAAGCACAAGTGCATAACTGCACTATATCTCCTGAAGAAGAGAAAGCCACTAGAGTGGGCTCCTCATCTGTGTGCATTGTGTAACAATGCTCAGGCCACAATCCGCGAATGTCCCCCCTGTTTGGGAAAATTTATATTGGCTAGTAAATTTGATTTGAAAGTGAAGAAACTGAAGAATTATAAATATTTACTAAAAATGAACCCACTGGCAGAACAGCTTCGTAGATTGTCTGAAGTTGAGAACATTTGATCCATTTGATATTATATCTATACTGATATTGATGTCTTACGATATCTACAAACAGAGAAAAGGAAGCTTGTACCGGGCACGATAATCTGGCAAGAACTCTTCTGTGTATCACTGCCACATTCACATAACTCTATAACTCACTCACATAACTAACTCACATAACTCACACTCACATAACATAACTCACATAACTAACTCACATAACTAACTCACATAACTTTCATAACTCACACTAACTGCCACATTAGTCCACTTAAGGTGGTGATTCCTTTTGGGCACATATTGTTGGTTGGCGGCGTAAATCAAGATGAAATTTGACGAAACTTTCCTAAATACGTTCTTTTAGCGTTCTAACACCCTCCGCGCAATCCCGCTTCAAAAATTCCAGATTTCCGGTCAGGGCGGTTTTTTCCAAATTCTGAAAGTTTGGCAGCAGCTGTACAGCTATGACTAAATGCATTCGAAAGATCTCCTTGAGCTTCATATTTTTGCTTTTTACAGCAACGTTCTATTTTTTCTCTACCGTGAGATATAATCGATTTTCTTGTTTTGGCGTCGAAAACTTGTCATTTTTGCAGAAATCAAATAATCCATCATTTCTTGAACTATGCAAGCCGTAAAATCAAACCAAGGCGTCGATCTGAAGATTTCATAGGAGCTAATTATCCGACGCGTGATCGTCTTCCTACAGCTATCCCGTAGGCTGCTATCATAAAAATGTAGTTTTTGCAAAACCACGACCAATTTTTTTCCAAAGATTGTGGAGCATACACCATACAAGCTGGAGGGCTGCTACTTAGCGGATGTGTTCTGCACATGTATACCCAGGTACGATTTTTAGTTGGCCCGATTACTGCTTTCTAGCTAAAGTAATCGCTTGACAAATTTGGAAAAAGTAGGCAAAATACAGGTTACGCACACATTTCAGTTTATTTCTATATAACGAAGAGCGATTTCACAATAAATAAAAAATCGTCCCCAGCTATTTGATGGAGGTATCGAATGATATAGTCGATGTCTCGCAAAAAATTTACTTGGGTCTGCAAAAAATCTGGAAAAATATACTTCTTCTAAAATGTGTTTTAAATATTTTAGAAAAGCAACATTAGTTTCATGGTGTGCATTAAAAAGAGAAAATGTTAAGCTGCATTTTGATATAAAATGGCTTCTTAACTCCAAGTAATGAGTGAGTAATAAAGGTGCAAAATTTGTGTGACCAAAGGGAATCACCACCTTAAGAGTATTATCCATAATAAGATAATATGACTGTTTGAAGAATGTTTGCAGTTGCATCACGTTGCATCTACAATGGTTTGTGCCATCTTTGCAGTCGTCGCTTGCATACTGCTATATTTTGGAGCAGACGCAGGTAACAACTTGACGCAAATATAACGTTTGTGAGTTCATGTACTGTAAGAAGTTACCCGTTAATATTAATTGCATTTTCTGGAAACTCTGTCCAGAAGCTCTCACATTAAACAGGTAGATTATGAACATTCAGTGAACAAGTTTTTTGACTTTAAACAGTTTTGCTTAAAGTAAATCGAAGACTACATGAAGAAACTACGATCGTAGCATATCGAAGTGTTCCATTTCGGCTGAACTTTTTTAGCAGACAATCAGTGCTTTGATAATAACAGGCAGTGTTGGTTGGACGCCACAGGATGCGGCGTCAGTGACAAATATGATGGAAATAAAGCCGTCACCGTTTCTGGATTGGACTGTCAACCCTGGTCAGATCAATTCCCCCATGACCATAAAAAGGGATTATCGTTGCCTAAAAACTACTGTCGAAATCCAGATAACTCTGGAGGAGGCCCATGGTGCTACACCACAGATCCAAACCAACGCTGGGAATACTGCTTCAAGCTCTGCAGTCCTGCTCCTGCTCCAAAACCTGCACCTAAGCCAGCGCCAAAGCCTGCACCGGTTACGCCAGTGCATAGACGTAAGGCTTATAGTCTCTCATGCAATGTTCGCTTTTCATTAACGCTTTAACGCTTTAACGCTTTAACGCATAACGCTTTTCATTAACTGAAGGACTTTTCAAAAAAGGTAGAGTAGAGTTAAATTAAATTTTAAATCATTTTAACTTCATTCAAGCTTGACGGCGATACGGTAGACGCACACCTGAGCGTAACTTTCGCAAAACTTAACCGATTTAGTTCAAATTTGGTATGGATGCATTTGAACGCATTTCTCATCGATCTACCGATAGAATATCGCATTTCTAACGATAGAATAGATAGATATATATTGTAGATAGAAAGACATTCACTAGGATGTGTACCTATTGATTTCTCTTTGAAGTTTTTATTTTGAAGAAACTGGATGCAACACAAATGGTAACATTGCGAGAGTTGGATTCGAGTCAGCCGTGTACTTGAATCGACATGCGCTGAGTTGTGGTGAAAGTTTTATGACCCAAATGAGATTTATCCGGTGCGACAGAAACAACTTCCACTATCTCTATCAGTGTCAGGATAGAAAGCTTGGAGGGTAAGTTTAATTCCAATGTTGGCTACGCTTTTAAGTAAAATAAAAGACATCTCTTAGAGATAACGAACACAGTAATGATCATGACATGACTGACATAATTTTGGCTAATAACCGATATTACTGATTCTTCCAGAATTTCTAACAAGCATGAGTAAATAATGGCTAAGAGTGTGACAAGCATCACATTCTTGGTTATTGGGTTGGGGACATGATCTGTACATTAACGAGTGACCCCTCCACCACAACTGAGTACCCAATACACAATTATGTATGTTCACTCACTTCGTGTTTACCTCTTGAAGCCCAAAACGTTCTGTCAGCAGAGTTGCTGGTCTCGAGCTTCATAAAAGCGAGTGTACATACACGATTGTGTATTGGGACTCGGGGTCACTCGATGAAGATGATGTCCTCCCCAGCCTAATAACTAACACTAGTTTGCACCAATTATTGTGATTAGCAAAATGATTAGCTAATTCCGTGCTAAGCAACTGCGAAGCAAAGCAACGGACATACGGCCAACCGGACATTACAAGTCAAAGGTAGAGTTTTCCATTTTCAAACACAGATGCAAGTTTTTGGCCTCCGCAGGAAAGGCTTGCTGCTGCACGCTAAGCGTCTGCTTGCTGAAATTATGAAACCCAGCAACTTGATGTTGCTGCCACAAGCAGCAGTTATATACGTTAGCCAGCCCTTTCGCCAGGCTGTTCTATGTCTGCCCAGCTGTTCTGTGTTCTGTGGCTTGGCCCCATGATGCCTGTGTGGGTGCTCAGCTGTTAAGGCAGCTGCGGCAGACAAGGTAGTAGGGACAGGATGGTGGTTACTCACCATGCCCGGTGCAAACCTGAATCAACACATGGGCTATCACGAATGGCATAGATTTTTGGTGTATTCCACAGCCTTGATTGAAACTAGGTGTATTTGACGAAGCTTTGACGGACACGGCACCCATGATGTAACCAGACACCTTGTGAATTTTCTGTCTTTAATGAGGGCAAAGCGCAATTTTATGTCCATGCTCTGGAATACTGCTGTTAAAAACAATAACAGCATCTAATTAGTCCTACTCAGGAGGAGGATTAACAAATAATTCCTGCCAGTTTTTCGAGTTTGCTAATATCTCCCGTCAAACCGTAATGGCGGGAATGTCTGCAGAATAATTAGAGGTTGCCTATGTCGCTACTGATAACCAGCAGCCTAAGAGAAAGTTCGTAAACAATGTGCGATGCTTTAGTAGTCAACGTTAACGTTTTAGCGTTTAACCAGATGAAAGCATTTTCAAAATTCCTCCAATAATTGGAATAAGTTTGGAAATATCCGACAATATTTGAAATAGTTTTAACAAACTCTTCACTCACTACTACAGATAGTGTTTACAGCACAATTGATCGCAGCTAGAGCCACAAATAAATTCAACTGAACACAGAAACTAATTCTATCATCAAATTTAAAGACAGTGATCTAGAAAAAGTAAGCAAGTGATTAGCAGATACGATAGTTTTAGCAATCACATGATAATTGCATAAAATTCCCGTAGCAAATCCTAAAATATCATTTCGTAGTCATTATGCTAAGCATTTGCTAAGCAACTGCTAAACTGATGATCTATTAATGACTTTCTAATCAGATGTGGTGCAAAGAAGTTGTTGCTAAGCGAATGCTCAAGATTAGTACTTGTTTAGCTGATTATTTGGTTCTCGGATTAGCAAATGCTTAGCAAATAGTTAATCACATTTGGTGCAGACGACCGTAAGAGCGCGACACTTGTCACACTCTTTACTTGATAAAAGGTAAGTAGCTCTAATCAGACTAATAGTGGCTAGCAATTTATGTGTCTCACAAGGGGGGGGGGGGTTCGTAGATGCGTCTCGCTTTACGCATTCATGTGTCTCACTCTTCTTGTGTCGTTTATGTGTCTCTCGTTTAAGCCATTCATGTGTCTCACTTTGTTGTCGCGTGTTTTATGTGTCTCTCGTTTCAGCCATTCATGTGTCTCACTTTGTTGTCGCGTGTTTTATGTGTCTCTCGTTTCAGCCATTCATGTGTCACTTAGTTGTCCTCTTTTCATGTGTCTCTCTCTCGCCGTTTATGTGTCTCTCCCAGTTAAATTGCCTTGCTTTCCGCATTTTATGTGTCTCACTGTTGGTTTTACTCTTCCCTTTTTGTTTGTTGCTTTTTAGTTCGTATTATGTATGCTTTGTTATGCTATGCATCACCTTATTGTTGTTTTTTGTCAAACTCTTCCACGGCCTTCTCCTCTTTATACTAGTTTTCAAATAACTGATTATTTGAAATTCATACCTGAACAGTCCCCCTAGTGTAGTGGCTATGTTTCTCGTTCACCTCTCGCAAGGTGGGTTGTTCAATTCCTGGTTGCAACGCTTTTTTTATTTGCTCTATTTTGCCCTTCTTAAGTTTGTATTGGTTTCTACTGTGTACGTTGTAATTAGTAATAGTGAAGGGCGTAACACAACGCTGCCTGAGTACAAGCATAAGTATAGCGTATGTTACCAACTGTTTTCACCACGTCTTTACGAAGTCCAAGCATTTAGGTGTAGCCCCTGTTTGGGTACGAAGTCCAAGCATTTAGGTGTAGCCCCTGTTTGGGTTTAGGGGGGGGGGTGGTGACAACTGTTTTCCGCGAAAATTATTCTGGCGAATATGGGAGAACTGTTTCTATCAAACTGTACCATTAAAAGCATAAGTATAGCGTATGTACGTTCATGTTTTGATGTCTGAACGATATGTGCTTAACGATTTAAAGCATAGGAAGCACTCTCAAAAGGTAAACTGTTCCATTGAAAGCATAGGATTCACTCTCAAAGGGTAAACTGGGATACTCAACATGATAATATTTGTACAGCTGAAACAATAAAAACAGTACGACATATGGTATTAAGTTTTTCAAATCAGAAGGGAGCGGAACTGTTTTTCTCTCCCCTGGGGGATGTTTCCGAACAGGGCCGGGCCGGGTTTCTTTGTTCAAAGCTGCGCGGCTTGCCCGGCGCTTACTAGATTTTTCTTTGACCCGAGCCGGTGCGGCCCTGTATGGAATCCAGGTCTGTGCGACAGGGCCGGGATGATAACCACTTGGCTAAACCCCCTTCCTGCAAATCGTCCAACAAACAATCGTATGTTACAAATTGCGAAAATGAGCAAAACCTTTGTTTTCTTATATTTAAATGCACAATTCAGTGGATAAATTTTATTAAGACTAAAAAAACATTCAGAATTATAACCATTTGGCTAAACCCCCTTTCTGCAACTCGGACATTTCACTTTAAAAATTCAACTCGGACATTTCACTTTAAAAATTTTGGCCGATAGATTCTGTTCTACAGTTCGAAACAGACAACAAATACGAGCACAATGGGCTTTGTGTTTTGCGATGAAACTGAAATATACACTGGCTTAAACTATTTTCAGTTTCAACCCCTCCCGCAAATCGGACACTTCACTTCAAAAGTTATGGCCAAGCACGCTGTAGCTTTCCAACAAACATTATTTAGGTGACATTATGTTTATTAAGAATTTGTATACGGCCCCTCTGTACTAATCACATAATAAGTTGATTTCAGATTTGAATTGGCAAGGTTCAGTTTCAGTGAAAGCCAGACTCGAATTTCTCGTTTTATGTGTCACACGGGTCTCTTCGCAGTTGCTCCCTTAGGCTGTTTCTCCTAGTCGTCATTGATGTGTCACGCAAACTGCGTTTCATGTGTCTCACTCTGCCTGGCCTCGGGCGTCATGTGATCGATTTATGACATTTCCACAGTGTGAGCGACAGCCCACGTTTGCAAACACGCATGCATTATGACTTTTATTTTGCTTCTTCATATTTGACTACATTTGAAAAATGGAGAAAATTGGACTGATTAAACTCATGGTTCTCGTAGTCTAGTGGTTTGACTCTCGTCTCTCATTCGTTTGGTTCTGGGTTCAATTACTGGCAGAACTTTGTCTTTTTTCTAAAATATAAATTTTCTAAAATATGTATTTGCTTCCGGGTTCAATTACCGGCTGAACCTTTTTTCTAAAATATTCTTCAGAGTCATCTTGACAAGCCAGACTCGAATGATTCGATAGGAAAAGATGAATGCTCAGGTAGATATCCTATATTAGTCGGGGGAAAGCCCGATGCGCAACCTTTACGGCACTGAGACTTGATTTAACGTCACTGTGTGAGGTATGGTTCGGAGCTCGTACTACCTGACCCAATGTTGAAGTTCCCTATTGCAGGCGCCAAAGGACTTATGTCGAAGGTTGAATCACTAACTTGATACTCAAAAGGAGTTAAAACTGGTCTTTGAATTTTATGACTTAGGATTATTGGGGAAAACATTGAGGCTACTTGTCATTTTGTAACATGTAGCGCTTTTTGTTCTATTGGCGTACTCTCGTTTCGTTAGTTGCAAATAGCAGATCAAAAATACATGCTGTAAGAAACTGTCTCAGAACTTTGCTCTCAGATCTCAATTTTATCTGAGAGCTCAATGTTGGCGATTTGGCTTTCTTTCGTTTAT
The DNA here is from genome assembly GCA_030248195.1 of Trissonchulus latispiculum. Lineage (NCBI taxonomy): Eukaryota > Metazoa > Nematoda > Enoplea > Enoplida > Ironidae > Trissonchulus > Trissonchulus latispiculum. The sequence goes on from JASAND010008743.1 coordinate 67,917, forward strand.
TATCTTGTTCTTTCTAACTTTTTGCAAAACCCCCGCATTTCTGCTCTGTTGTTGTATAGATCTCCCTAACGTATATAAACATGCTGTGGGGCTGCAGCATCAATCGTACGTGTTTTATCTAGCTCATGCATAAGAAAGTACATTACAGATAAGTAAAGCTTTAAGATGAATAAATGTAAGGCTTTGTTTCTTATTTGTGTGCTTATTCACTGTACAGCATAATATGCGAGCTAAAAGCGTTTTAAAAATAAGTCCTTGTGGCGTAAGTGTCAACTTCGCTGTCTGATAAAGTCAGACTCATGGGGTCGAATCCCAGTAAGGCGTTAGTTTTTATGCCACAACACAAAACGTATAAATATAACATTGTCACAAAACTCATCATACTAATTTGCATATTTCAGTCTTACACATTAAAAAGCTGCACTATCCTTTTGTAGTAGAAGACAACTGCCAACTCTATGTGCCAAATAAGTAGTTTATTCTCGTTTTTGTTTTCTCCAGTAGCTGACACGCCTATCCACTTTTTGTCTGAATCTTGCCTGTTGAGCCTAGAAGATTGCAGTTTGCCAAAGTCTATTTATTTGGTTTATATTTATATTTATTTATCTCTATTGACAGAATTTCTGTACGACTCTAGTGTTTGCTCTGTTTTCATTACATTCCGATTTTCACGGAGTTCAAAAGGTAGTTTATTGAAACCTGTCCATTTATTCATGTGTAGTTGCGTTAAGGTGGTGATTCCTTTTGGAGACATCAAATTTGAACCCTTATTACTCATTCATTCCTTGGAGTTAATAAGCCATTTTTATATCGAATTGAAGCTTAACATTTTCTCTTTCTAATGAATACAGTGAACCTAACTTTATTTCTCTGAAACTATTTTACTGCATTTTCGAAGTAATTTAATTTTCCAGATTTTTTGCAGACTAAAGTAAATTTTTTCGTGAGGCGTCGGCCACATCATTCGATCCTACTATTAAATAGCTGGGGACCCTTTTTTAATTATTTTGAAATCGCTCTTCGTTATAAAGAAATTAGCTAAAATGTAAGCGCAACCTGGATTTTGCCTACTTTTCCCAACTTTGGCAAGCGACCACTTTAGCAAGAAAGCAGCAATCGGGGCAACTAAAAAAGGGTCCCTGGGTATGTTTGTGTAAAACACGTCCAGTCAGTGGCAACCCTCTAGCTTGCATAGTGAATGCTCCAGAATCGCTGGAAAAAATTTGGTCATGTTTTTGCAAAAACTACATTTTCTATGATAGCTGCGTAGGGCATAGCATTTAGAAGATTACAATGCCACGAATAATCGGCCTCAATAAGACCTTGAAATTGACACCCTTAGCTTAATTTTTGCTGCTTGCGTAGCTCAAGAAATAGCGGATTATTTGATTTCTGCAAAAATGCCAAATTTTTAACGCGAAAATAAGAAAATCAGCTATATCTCACTATAGAGAAAAGCTATAAAGAAACTTTAAAAACCAAAAATGTAGAGCGCAACACGTTCTTTCGAATGAATATGGCCATAGCTATGCAGCTACTGTCTAATTGTCAAAAATCGGCAAAAACCGCCCTGAACGGAGACGTCAAAGTTTTGAAGCGGGATTGCGCGGAGGGTGTTAGAATGCTAAAAGAACTTATTTTGGAAAGTTTCATCAAATTTCATCTTTATTTGAAACGTCAAACAATAATATGTGCCCAAAGGGAATCACCACCTTAAGTTTGTGCAGTGGCGTTAAACTTGAGTTTGAAAGATGCTGCGAGTATTTATCCTTCGTCTGCCAATAATAGCATCGTTCGATATTCACAAATTATTTGAATTCAATTTGTTCTTGAATACTGGTTGCTAGCCGATGCCCATGATGTACAGTCCATTAAGAATACTCAAAAGCTTCTGTCTGACTCTATGTCTGGAAAGAGGTCTGCACGCCTCGCTCCCCCCCCCAGTAAAAAACCACAAAAGTGTCGGAATGCTGGAAGCATTTTGGACCAATAGTTTGTTGTGATTTTCCAAAAAAAAACTGTGCGAAAACGCAGCAAAAAACAAAAAACTGTGGGCTAGCCTTTCTAAAAAATGGCTTTGTCCCCTGGACCCTAGCCTTGTGACTCAGTGCCCTTGCTTAAAACGGTGGCTGGAAGAGCTGTGGGCAGAGAAAAAAGATGGACACGAGATAGGGAGACAGACCTGCAGGGACCCCTTTCCATACTAGATTTGTCTGAAACAAATAACCTGTGGTTGATTTCAGGGCAAGGGTTTGGAAATTATTCAGTTGAATTTTATTAACAACAACCTCTATACGAAAACTCATATGTATTTTACATGCCACGAAGGAGCACACGTGTTCTTCTTAATTGCGCTGTCCCGAGCTTAGCTTCGTTTTCTTTGAGCTTGCTGTTGATATAATATATTTCCCCTCGTCTTTGTTCCCAGTATCTTAGAGAGTTGTGAATGCACTTTCTTCACTTCTTTTAATAAGTTAACGAAACTTTTCAATCCCACCCCTTCAAACGGCCGTTGGACTGCGCAAATACTAACACATCTACCACTAAGGCGTATCCAGGATTTTGAACAAAGGGACAGGGGCAACCCAAATAGAGTGCTCCCCGTCGCGGAAATATTCTAAATTGGAATTTACTCTGAAATTTGATTTTCTTTTGGTCCTACTTGACAAGGGCCGGGTGAGGTCCGAAACCGCCCACAAGATACGCCCCTGCGTACATGGTTACTTTTTCAGATATTTACGTATGTTCTGTTTCTTTGTTTGTTTGTTTGTTTGTGTACTTGTTTCTTTATTGTTGACAATCCAGATTTCATGTTTTTAGGCTCTGCCCACATGTGTCAGTCCGAATGTCATGAGGGGGCCTGTCCGCCCTGCCCCCTGACCACTGCCGTCTCCTGTCACTGAAAGGCCCCAGTTAAACAGCTAGCTTGCTCTGAAATGGCTCCGGGCGAATTAGGTACAACATCTATGTATGATCTTATTTTTGTTGCTGAGCTCTATTTCTTTGACATTACCGGCGTGTGCGCGAGAAGGATTAAGTTAATTTTGCTTTTTGACTAGGTTAGCAGAAGACTAAAGATGCAGGATTAATATTGTTTATTTCCTGCAAAGGGGAAGAGTAGGTAACGTTGTCCCAAAATTTGTTTGCGTTTGGTCTTTTTGAAAGTTCGTTGTAAACTTTTAGTCGTCCCCCCTCCCGGGTCCACCTCGACAAAAAGTTAGATTTTCAGTTTAAGTCTTGTTTAAAAATTGCGTATGACTGCGTATCACACTAATTGGAGCAAGATTATTGGAGTGTAAAAATTTTACTTCTCTGGTGGAGAGGGAGGCGACTGAACCTACAACTTTTCCTGACGTAAACTATTGACCGACGCTCTTCCAATTGAGCCACCGACTACCGAGAAACAATCGACTGAGGTCACTTGAATCACGTCTATTAATGTCACTTGAATTCCATTTTAGGTCATGCCTCTGTGCAATTGCTGTTTTCATCACATCATTTTCTTATTTTTTGTTCTACACTCACATTTTTGTCCTTTTCATTAATCATTGTTGTCTGTGCTTCTTTCAGGCTTTGAAGAACTGCACTGTGCGTGTGGTCAGTTGGACAGCTACCCGCCGGTTCCGTGCGGGGCCAGGCGGCCTCCCTGTACGGCACCCTGCTCTCGGGAACATGGCTGCACCCATCCCGTCACGCATCACTGTCACTCGGAGGGCCCCTGCCCGCCCTGTACCTGTTTGGTTGACCGATGTTGCTACGGTCGTCATGAGGTGAGTTGTGCCGCTTTTTAGGAAGGGTGGGAAAGCGGAGTACCCAGTATGTGCTGTAAGTGAAGGAAAGGAAAACTTTCTTTTTGGCGAAGTTAACTAGCATGGGTGTGCTCAAAAAATAATTGGTCATTGGTTCTTAGCTGCGTTCCAGCCATGCGCAGCCGTTGGGATTATGTGACCGACCCCCCCCCTTTTTTCACAACTACCAACATAATTAATTAAAATTCTCTGCTGGATGCAAGACCCTAGCTTCTAATTTGTCATTGGCAAATATGATTTATCGCGTGCGCCCCTACTCATTCGTGCCAAATGGCAAGAAATTCTGCCGCGTGAAAAATTTTTGTGTCAACTTTAATCTTCAAAAATTGCCGAAACCGCCATTTTCAGTCTGTCTATTCTGTGTAGAGCCTTTCTGCAGCCATAGAATTAGCATTCCTTCACTAATCGAGCTGAAATCTTTTGTGGGTGAGTTTTCGACCACGCTGAGTGCAAATATTTCAAAAATTCGATTTTTTTCGATTTCTGAGGTACCATTGACCAAAAAAGGCGTTTTTGGCATTTTTTGAAGATTAAAGTTGACAAAACTTTTTCATGAGGCAGAACGTTTTGCCATTTGGCACAAATCAGTACTCCTATAGGGCCCCTGTATATGCCAAATTAAGCCTTATAGCTCGCACCAGTAATAAAATTTTCCTTTCGTAAACCAAAAATTCCTGTCGGGCACATAAACGCGACGGCTGCACGTGTCTGGAAGGCAGCTAATATCTCAGTAGCCGATATTTTTTGACTACACCCATGCTCTATATCCTCGCTAAAAAGTAGGCCAATCGGACAAGGTGGGGGCAAACCTTTAGTAGCCCCCCTGCAGGGGGTCCATTGTTGGCCGATTTTACGACCATCTCCGATTTTGCTCGTTTTTACATATTATTTTGTTGTCTGATTGGTATATTTTAACGAGTTTTTGAAATGATGGTCGGATCTCTTAATGTTAGCAAGTAATTCTACCTCAAAGTTGATGTCAGTATGTGTTAAAAATAGGAAACGGAAAAAGTGGTGATTTTGATGCGTGAGCCAGAGAAATCTCGCCAACGATAAACCGGAGCATTTCAACTTCCATCTTATGTCATAAATACGATCTCGAAGGTTGATATGTTGGAAGCAGAATTTTAGTTTAGGCCTTTAAAAAATTTTAATTAATTTTTTAAGCGACTGTTTTGCAATGATAAAATTGAGGGTTAGCAAGTTTGATGAAATATTCTGAAAGCTGTAAGGCTTAATTAAAAATTCTACTTCCGACAAATCACAGCTTATGACTGGACATTTCGAACGATACCAATTGATCCTGGTTAGCTCTGTCTCACTTCGAGATTACTCTGACGCAGACATCTCATTTGTTAGCAAAATTTCGGAAATTCCCGTTTTTTGGCAAGTAACATAAAGCTATGGCAACACAGATCTATAAGATTTGTGCACCTAACTGTAAGCAAAACATAAAATGCTATTCCTACCGAATTTTTGCTTGATTTTGTTAAATGTATTTTATTGATCTTGCACATTTTTCTTATTTAAATTTAACGCTTCTATCTGTGAGTGGTTGTTTACTTTCTGTTTTAGGGTATCTTTTTAGATAACAAGGAAAAGCTGATTGTCAACTGTCTCCAGTGTATCCTGGACATTGATCTGAGTCAGTCAGGAATATCTGCCTGGGTACCCCTGTTCCAGGCCCTTCATCGACTGTTTGCCTCCAAAGCTGGCGTTCAAGCCTTTACCGATGCTACCGGGTATGCTGGCTTTCAATTGTTTAGAGGGGAAGTAGTGTGAAACATGCAAATTTGATTTTTGTTTTCCCTGTTTATATTCACTTTTCTGCTGTTTGCTTTGTTATCTGTTGTAGAGTTCGTGAACGCTTTGGACAGCATGTCATGGAGGGTCTGGCCCGGAGTAGTGAAGCTGTCAATCATGCTGCAATTGATGCAACTGTGCGCACTAATGCAGGTTAGTTGGATTGCCCTTTGTTTTTGCTATTCTGATTTTGACTTTGAACTGGAAATGCTTTCCAAATAATTTACAGCCAATGGGAGCGAAAAATTGATTATTGAAATATTGCTATTTTCTTGTAAATTTGCCCCAAAAGTCAGTACATGAAATGCATCGTAGAGTTTGCGACTGCCATTTTGCTTACTCCATAGTAGTTCTTTTTAGTATACCTTCTCTGGTTATGCGCCCTTTGATGAATAAAAAATATGTGGATTTGTTTTGTTTTAAGAATTTCATTTTCTATACGAGATAAATTATTATTATTATTGTGAGGAATTGCCACACTTATAATGTTTCAGCCAATATTGCATAGTAATTCTGAAATCAGACAAGAAAACTTGAACAAGACCTCCTTGCTTTCCACAAAAGCCTTTCTGGAAAAGCTGACTGACATGATGGCAAATCGTATTGTGAGTGTAGCTTTCTTTCTATTTGTTGATCTACTGTTGTGTCTTATTCTGTAAATCTGGCTCCGGACTATGGAGCTGGGCCGGCCGTCGCCGACCGGTCCATAAAACCTTGGGCAGGTGAACTACTCTAGAACGGAATCGCCTGTACAGTGAAGACAGTAAGGTCCGTTGCAAAGTGTGTGACAGCTTGCGGCCTTTTCAAGAATGCGTATAGTAGAATTTAGATTTACTTAAGCCTTTTCGTGAAAGAGTTATAAGAGAGACACAAGCTTTAATTGTGTTAAAACTACTTAAGGGGGAGCTACTAAAGTAAACTTGCCCCTACTTTGTCCGATTGACCTACATTTTGGCGAGGATATAGAGCATGGGTGTGGTCAAAAATATCGGGTACTGAGATCTTAGCTGCCTTCCAGCCATGTGCAGCCGTCGCGTTTATATGCCCGACCTCCCCCCGCCCCTTTTTCGCAACTACCAACATAATTAATTAAAAAATTCTACTGACTGCTAGGCCCAAGCTTCAAAGCTGACATTTACCCATATGATTTGGCACATATGCCCTACCCCCCTACCTGCAGAAAAATACTAGACGTTTGTATCTTCTCCGCATCTACTCTTCAAAGTTGAAGTTTCGGCTAAAATTTAACAATTTTTGGCTAATGGAAGGAAATTTTATTACTGGTGCGATTTATAAGGCTGTAATTTGACATAAAAGAGGCCCTATAGGAGTACTCATATGTACCAACCGGCAACAAATTCAGCCGCGTGAAACATTTTTATGTCAACTTAAATCTTCAAAAATTGCAGCAATAGGTGAGCAAATCAGCAAACTAGGGGACAACTAAAACTCTATATTGTTATAACAAATACACCGGATTGTTGCGCGAATTTGCTTAATGCTAACATTTAGAGTTTAAATTAACCAAACTGTTATCTGTATATTAAATTTGCAGCAATATATGGATACATTAGGTTATTTGTTTCAGCAACTACGCATTCCTTTCCATTTTTCTCCTAATTTTGTTAATACTAACAGCGCTTGTAACAAAACAAAACAAGTAACGCACTGCCAGTACAACAATACCTGTACTTCATTACGCCTGAACCGTTAAACGTCGCTATAAGACATTCATGTGTCTCACTCTCACTCTGCACTGCCCCTCTCGCCAGGAAGCTGTACTTTAACGCCTAAACGCCGCGATTAGACATTCATGTGTCTCACTCTGCACTGCCTTATCGCAGCAGCGATCACACATTCATGTGTCTCACTCTGCACTTTCGTATCTTAAACCTTCTCGCACGCTTAGACATTCATGTGTCTCACTCTCCCGCACAAGTAGAAAAGTAGCTGTAGCACTCTTTACTAGGTATGTCTCTCTAAACCAGTTCTCCCTTGCACGCTGCAATCAGACATTCATGTGTCTCACTCTGCCGCACAAGTAGAAAAGTAGCTGTAGCACTCTTTACTAGGTATGTCTCTCTAAACCAGTTCACCCTTGCACGCTGCGATCAGACATTCATGTGTCTCACTCTCTCACACAAGTAGAAAAGTAGCTGTAGCACTCTTTACTATGTATGTCTCTCTAAACCAGTTCACCATTCACCCTTGCACGCTGCGATCAGACATTCATGTGTCTCACTCTCTCACACAAGTAGAAAAGTAACTGTAGCACTCTTTACTAGGTATGTGTCTCTTAGCCAGTCTTGCACGCAATCAGACATTCATGTGTCTCACTCTCCCAAACAAGTATAGCACTCTACGGTGTGTGTGTCAGAAAGCATGAAACAGATTGTGTAATCATTTTTAGTTTGTGTTTACAGTTATGAGATAATCTTTTTCGATACAAATTGAACATGAAAAACAAGTAAATTACTGTTCTCCCGCAAGTCATGGATGGGGGGTATAAACATAAAATAATGTACGTATATGGTAGATTGGAAACCTGCAGGATCTCAATCAGTGTTGGGGGGGACAGCCGAAACATAGGTGTACTGGGGGATGGGTGATGTCTGCGATTACGCCATTTCTGGGTGGGATCTGCTGCAGAACGGAGCAGACAACCAATTTGCGAAATTTTAAATAAGTATATCCGTCCTTTAAATTATGACATTGTATCTTTTGCTTTTAACAGCAACGTATCACTTTTCTTAGAAGTGCAATTGTCAAATTGTTCTTTAAATTATTGCAAATATAGTTGCGCAAAAAAAATACATTTTTCAGATAAAGAAAAAATGAAAAATTTCTTCGTATCTAAGTAGGTTATAACGTGTGAGATAAGGTAGTCATGGCTTGCACGCAGCACTTAGACATTTATGTGTCTCACTCTGCCGCACAAGTACAAAAGTAGCTGTAGCTCTCTTTATTAGGTATGTCTCTTTAAACCAGTTCTCCCCTTGCACGCAGCGATCTGTCATTCATGTGTCTCACTCTCCAACACAAACCAGTTCCCCCCTGCGCGCAGCGATCTGACATTTATGTGTCTCACTCTGCCGCACAAGTACAAAAGTAGCTGTAGCTCTCTTTATTAGGTATGTCTCTCTAAACCAGTTCTCCCCTTGCACGCAGCGATCTGTCATTCATGTGTCTCACTCTCCAACACAAACTACTTCCCCCCTTGCGCGCAGCGATCAGACATTTATGTGTCTCACTCTGCCGCACAAGTACAAAAGTAGCTGTAGCTCTCTTTACTAGGTATGTCTCTCTAAACCAGTTCTCCCCTTGCACGCAGCGATTCGTCATTCATGTGTCTCACTCTCCAACACAGACCGTTCCCCCCTTGCGCGCAACGATCAGACATTCATGTGTCTCACTCTCGCACACGAGTAGAAAAGTAACTGTAGCACTCTTTACTAGGTATGTCTCTCACCCTGTTTCTGTCATTCAGACATTCATGTGTCTCACTCTCGCACACAAGTAGAAAAGTAACTGTAGCACTCTTTACTAGGTATGTCTCTCACCCTGTTTCTGTCATTCAGACATTCATGTGTCTCACTCTGTCCTGCACCACTACCACACGCAGAGAATCTGTCAATCAAACATTCATACCTCTCACTCTGCCCTTGACTTCCCCTACAAGTGGAACAATACCTCGACTACTCTTTACTGGGTATCCCCAGTCGCCCCCTGCATTCACACATTGATGGTTGTTCTCTACTGTGTATGTTTTTGTTATAGAGGGATGACAATCCAAAGAAAGCATTGAAGCTCATCCAGAGTCGACGAAAAGATATTGAAAAGATATTAAAATTAATATTATGAACACTTTGTTTGTTGTTTCCTTTTATGTCAATAAAGCAAATCTTGTTCGCGTTCTACTGGGAAATACAGCATATACCTTAGGAATACATTTATGCTCATTTATCTGGAAATATGGCATATACCTTAGGAATAGTTTTAAGCTCAATTATCAAGATTTCGACAGAAAGCTAATGTTGAAGTCAAAGTTAGCCGCCAAACTTAAACTATATAGTCAATGTAACTAAATAGCCAGTCCTTTTGCTTCTATCATTAATAAAATTGTTCTATTTCTATCATATCTTCTCTCTTTTCTTCCTTTCTACTCTTATCCTCTTTGTCTATCTTAGAATTATTCTTCTTTTCTTCTATTTTTATTACGATTCTATCTATGCATAAGGGGACGTAAATTTACACTTATATCCTATAGGGGACGTCGGGCCGTGTGGCGCATAAAATGGCAGTC